>VWZP01006231.1:85384-141709 GCA_013396995.1 Dicaeum eximium
CAGGCGGTGCTGCCGGGACGCGGGGAGGGGTGGCCCGGCCTGAGGGTGCTGCCGGGGGAGCTGAGGTGGCGGAGGCTCAGCCCGGCGCTCCGCAGGGCCCGGGGGCGGGGGGCTCGCCCGGGGCTCCGCTGCCCGGTCACTGCCAGATCTCTGCTCCCGGTACTGGGCGGTGCTTCCCGAGAGATTGATGTAGAATTCCACGGGGAATGGTTCCGCTTCGGCGGAGAACGGTACGGCCCGTGTTACCGCGAGCGGCGCGGATGCAGCGGCGTGTGGGAGCGCTGGGCCCATCGCTGTCGCTCCTGAGCACAAATCCCGGTTGTGGCCCCCCCCGGGAGCTGGGCTTGGTGTGAAGTGTGCTGGGAGCTCACGGAGCCTGCCGGACACGGGAAACTCCAGCGCCGGCCGAGCGGGGCTGCTCCGGCCGCGGGGCTGAGAACTGTCCGTTCCCACGGAGAACCCCCGCGTTTCTCAGCCCTGTGCATGATCTCCATCTCGCTGTGTTTCCCGAACGGGTTAGCCCAGGGCACAAACCCTTTGGATTTGGTGCTGTGCAGAGGGAGCAGGCTCCATCAGCTCCTGCCCGGGGGAGCTGGCCCAGGCCCTGCTCTGCTGGTGCCCTCCTGGCCAGGGCCTTTCCCGAGCCTTCTCATGGATGGAATCGCATCCCTTTGTGCTGTCGGGGGTTTGTGATTCAGGTTCTCCTGCATGATAATTCAGCAGTGTTTGAATGTGTTTAGTTTGTAAAAGAACGACCCAGAGCCTGGCTCTACAGCAGTGTAAAGTCTGTTTAACCATGCAGGTGTAATCCTTTACTTCTTGCCTTCATCCATAGGAATTTCAGAGGCAATGCCTTATGTTTTTTCTCTGGAGCTGGAGCCACCTGTATCATGCAGGATAAAGATCTTTAATGTCAGGTGAAAGGTGAAGAACAGTTATGACCAAAGTTCTGTTCCTTGTTGGTTCAAACAAGAGCAGGTGCTGTACCTGAGTCCTGGCAGGATGGAGCATCTTATTCCAGCTGTGTACCTAATTTTAACACACTGAAATCTGTGTGTGTGAGACCTGACCGTGGAATCCTAAATTGGGATTCCAACAAACTGTCCTAACTTATGTCACTGCAAAAATTGTCACAGGAAAAGAGTTCAAAGAAAACAAGGAGGCTTCATGGAAAATAATAACAGTGGTACCAACTTCTTTGAAGGGGACATAAAAAGATGCTGTTAGGAGAATCCAGTCAGGGTTTAAATGTAACTGAGTCAGTGGTTTGGAGGAAGTACAGCACAAATCCTTTGGAAATATCCTGAGTGTTACCAGGTTTTGCTGCCTTCTGGTTTTTTTCATGTTTAGTCGTGGAGACCACTGGGCATAGGAGAAATTTGATCAGAACTTCCAACACTATATCGTGGTTTCCAGTGCTGACTGGACTTCAGGGATGAACCTGCAGCCTCCAGTTTCAACTCATGTGCAAACCCGGTGTTTAGGGTTCTTCCAGGATCTTTACTTTTAGTGGTCTGAGACCAGAATCCACAAATGCAGCATTGAAAGGATGGAACGGTCCTTTCACTGAAGAGAACAGTTGGTATGGTGCAGGATATTGGTCAAACACCCTCCTGGTACCACAGGGTTACCAGTGTCTGTGTAGAGCAGAGAGGGGAACCTTTGTCTTCTTGGAGAACTCGGAGCTGTACCCACATTTCAGTCAGGTGTGCAGGGAAACAGGGCAGGGCAACACGTGAAGCTTGAAAACTGCCTGGGTGGATGGTGTCTCCTGTGCTAAAAATAAATGGAATGCACTGTTCAGGGCAAAGCAGGACTTGGGAGAGTGGATCTGCTGAGATTTCTGGAATTGTGGGTTATGAATGGATGGAATGCAGTTACTCTTTGTAAAAATAAAACCCTTCCTTTCCAGCTTATATAAACTGGCCTGGTCATGTTAGCAAGGATTTCTTCTTGCTATGCAACTCTTGAGGAAAAGGAGGACAATTTTAGCAAAATTTATGATTTAATCATCCATAAATTCAGACTGTCTCGTGTAGTGCTGGCTGTGCATCATCCATCTAGGATTTGTGAAGCAGATGAGGAGCAGTGGAGCACAGCACAAGGTGTGTGATGTGACAGTGACACCAAGGCAAACCTCATGTGCTGCTCAGGGTCACTAAGATTTTCAGGAAAGGAGTTGTTTGTCTGGAATCAGAGCCCATCTCTAACCTGGTCGTGTCCCTTCTGGACCTCCACCATGTGCTGTGGTGGTATAGGGACATTTTCAGTATCCACAGCAAGTCCTCTGCACCTCGTGCCTTTTGAGAAACACCGACTTCAGCTCTTTTGTAGAGTCTGTGTTATATTAGGCAAGCCAAGTGTGTGAGCTTAGCTAAATGTTATCTTAAACGGCAAATTCCCAAAATAATCAAGTCAGAGGATATCACTGGGATAGGGAATACTGCCATTGCAGCGATGCTTAATCTTGTGGTTTATTGGGGAGGGAAAAACATTCACAAGCTGAAGTTGTTCAAACAGGATTTCCTCTTATGGTAAATATATATGCTGATATGGGACTAGCTCACATCTGGGAGTGAAACAGAATGAAAGTGCAGCTCAGCTCTTTTGGGTGACTATTTTTAGTCCTTATTACTGGAGTTGAGTTGAGAAATTACTTTCTTTGGGAAAACTACAATGCTGCCCTTCTCAGTTTCTACTTCCACAGCTGTCAGCTTTGCTTTCCATCCATCCCTTGACTTCCCTGGATGAAGGATGGCTGGGGAACTTGGGTTGCACATCATCCTCCAGCACTCTCCGGTGCTCTGTACTGGTCCAGTTTGCCGTTGGTGCATCAGAGAACCATGGAATGGTTTGTTCTGGAAGGAACCTTGAAGCCCATCCCATTCCATCCCTGCCATGGGCAGGGGCACCTTCCACTATCCCAGGGTGCAGTGAGCCCCATCCAGTCTGGACTTGGACCTTGCACTTCCAGGAGTCCAGGGTCACCCACATCTTCTCTGGGCAGCCTGTGCCAGGGCCTGCCCACCCTCACAGGGAGCAATTCCTTCCTAAGATCTCATCTATTCCTGCCCTCTGGCAGAAGGAAGCCATTCCTTGTGTCCTGTCCCTCCATCCCTGTCTGCAGTCTGTTGCCATCCTTCCTGTCAGCTCCCTTCAGGCACTGGAAGGCCCCAGTTAGCTCACCCCAAAGCCTTAAAATTCAAATCTAGACTCGGGGTACTTCTGCAGACTCGATGGGCAGTGCCAGTGCCCGTGTTTGTCTTTCTGCCCGCCCTTTGTGGGGATGTTTGGTCAAATCCAAGGAGCTCCTTGCCCTGCAAAGTAAACTTGTCGAGAGGTGATTTGTCCCCTTTCAGCTGGTTCATACTGTGACAGACCCACCTCAAGGTAAAATAAAACTATTTTCAGTTTCTGCTGAAGGGAGCAGTTTTACTGGAGAAATGTGAGGTTCTGAAAGGTGCCTGTACATAGTTTAGTGCTGTGGAATCCCAGGGTAGTTTGGGTTGGAAGGACCTTTAATGGCCATCTAGTCCAGCCCCTCTGAGCAGGGACACCTTCACTAGAACAGGTTGCTCAGAGCCCTGTCCATGCTCAGTCCTGTTGTTTTACCCTACTTTAATCCAATGTGCTTTAATAACTTCTTTTTTCAGATGGAGATGATTTCAGAAGTAGAAGATAGTCAAAAGAAACGCTGATCTTCTGTTTTTATCTATATGTTTTAGCCAATCACTTTATAAAGTGATTCATAAACTGATTTTTAAAGTGCATTATAAAATTTTGAAGAATTTAAAAAGCCTCAACCAAATAAATCTTTGTGTCTCTCCTTAATGCAAGGAGAAAGGCCCAAAACTTGTGGATGCTTCAGTTCTTCCTGAGCCTTTGCCACTTCCAGGAATAAGGGCAAAAAAAAAAAAATCTCATTTAAAACCATGGGATTTCAAATTTTAATTTCTTTGTACCACAGAGGCTTCATCCCTGAAGGAGTAATTAATATGTCTGACCAACACAAGCTTTTCCCAGGCTTCCTGCTCTCTCTGGTTGGGGTTTAGCCCAATTATGTTTGCTGATAGGTTATGCTGATTAAAAAGCTTCTCTAACTTGAAGATCAGGAGCTCAGGCCAGTGCAGTGGGGCTGTGGCCACTTAAAACTGGAGTATAAACTGATCTTTTTCTTCATCTTTGGTGTGATGCCTTCTTAAATATTTAATAGTCTGTGACTGAGGGGTTCCTGCTGGCGTTCCTGTGAGAAGTGACCATGTACTGTAGTGGAAACCTGGTTAAGGTGTGGCTGAAACACTGGGAGAGTGTGAAACTTGTTACTTGAGCTGAATAATTGAGGGTTCCCAGACCTGATCTAGTGGCCAAAATTCACTTCTTAGTCCTATGTCCTAAAGTAGGATGGGAACAGATGCTTGCAAGCAGGTTGTCCTGGGAAGCTGCAGCTCTTGCCTGTGTGGTAGACGAGACATTTGCTTTTGGAACTTCCTTGGTGTGGCACGAAGGGTAATGTGGTATTGAGGAAGATTTAAAGGCATTTCTCTGGTAGTTGAGCTGAGAGGATTTCTCATGGGAGGGTGGGTTTGAGGAAGGGGCTTTGCTTGTTTTTCAGCTGATTATTGTAATTCTCCTCTGTAATGCCAGATGCAGTGGAACCCTGTCCTTCTCGTGTGTTTTTGGTGCAGTGAAGTTCTGAGTGAGGAATTGAAAGCAGGATCTATTCTGTTGTTTTGTGCCCAAAATAATCTTCTATTTAGAATTACTTTAGTTGCACTAGGTAATACCTGGTGCTGTGTTTCCTGGAGTGGTGGTCTGAGCCTTGGCACCAACCAGTAGATTCATTTCCTGGTATTATCTGGTGCTGCTGTTTTGCCCTCCCTCCCTCTTGTAGGCTTTAGAAGGAAATGCACAGCTTGCTTTGAGCTGCTGCTCTTTGTGCCACACCTTCCAAGCTGGGCTGAAGAATTAGGGAATGGATTTGCAGGCACTTGACTTATCTGGCTGCCCTGCTCCTAAGTTGCCTACTTTATTCCTGCTCTATGCAAATTAAGCCTCACTAGTTTATATTTCATCAGTGTCCCTGCATTATTTTCAGTGCAGGGTTGGTTTGGGAGCCCTGGCTCTGGGTTTAGCCCCTTGGGACTCGACTCCAGGTGTTGCAGCCGTGCTGCAGAGCGTGTCCTTCCCTGAGTCTGAAGGGGACTGTCCTTCCCTGTGTCTGAAGGGACGTCCTCCACAGAAAGTGGAGCTGAGTCCTTTCCTGGTGCATTGACTTGGAATTTCAATCACGTCCTTGTTGCAAAGTGGGTGCATTAAAAGCCTGGGTGAAAGCAGAACTCAGGATCTCACAATTTTAGCAGGATCAGCTGAAACAAGACTGAAAACAGCACTTAAGCAAGAGGATTTTGTGCAGAAGGAAAAATGCTTGAGACTGCACTGAAGACAGAAGCTTAGTGGTTGCCTGAAGCCACCATAAATAAAATACTCTTTATTCTCTCAGGGAATTTTGTTTGTGTTTCTTCAGGTGATACTTTCTCTCTTTTCCATTAGACAAACTGCTGAGTTTGAAAGTGCTGTCCTGTTACCTGCCTTCCCTGGACATTCTTGCCTTGGTAAATACCAGGATTTAAAAAGCTTCTGCCAGCCCAGGCAGTGGGGGCCTGGCTGCCAGCCTGGGCTTGCAACCTGAGACAGGCTCAGGAAACAAGAGATGGGGCTTTTGGTGTGTTAATTCAAGGGAGGAGAGAGCCATGAAATGGAGGAATGAGGTAAAATATCAGCTGCATTGTGCTGACTACAGCTGTATTTATCCACCAGGTGCTGTCACCCTGCAGATCCAGGGGTCATGGGGAGAGGTTTGGGTGTAATCTTGGCTCAGCATTGATGGTGCTCTACTGGATTGTCCAAACCAGCTTCACGCAGCCATGAGTTCAGGCAGGGCTAAGGCAGAGCTTGGTGTGGTGCAGACTGGCCAGACAGAATAACTGAACTTCATGTGAGAGTGAAGGAAGAACGTGATGGGGATTGAAGCTGGCACGTGTATGCAGATGAGCCCTGCTCCCACAGAAAATGTCACCACTGCGTGGATTGATGGCAGAGCCTGTGTGGAGCTGGGTGCCTGTCTGCAGGTGTGATAGAGGGTGGGTCAGGCAGTTCAAAAGTGGCAAGGAAGGCGTGAAAAAACTGCAAGGATACACAGGTCTGGGAATTACAGCAAAGGGAGGAATTCTGGCAGTCATGAATATGTCGTTGGGTGTGATATTCTTATGGCCTATAGGTAGGCAAAACCAGGAGGTTCCTGGTTTAAAACTTGAATTCCTGGGGCAGAACTGGACTGTTGGGAGCTCTGCAGGGCAGTCACTGAGGTACGTTGTGCGAGACCCGAGCAGAAGGCATATTAACCTACTTTCTTGACCTTTGAGGAATGGGAGAACTTTCAGGGAAGAGGGCTAATGAGAGATCCTCTCTGCCTCCTGCCTGCCTTGCCAGGCATCTGGTTACTTGCCAGAGTTATCTCCTGAATTTACAACCCTGGCTGCAGCCTCCAGGAGCTGGAAAGTGCTGAGTTTGCATCTGGAGCCAGGCAGCTATTGGCTCCATGGAGAGCTGGGATAGAGAAAATCCTGAATTTGGGATGTTGACACCGTGTTAGTTCTGCTGTCAGTAAGGACAGGATGTTTGCTGTCACCTTCAAGTACAGTGCGTGCTCCCTGCTGCTCTACAGTGTGTATTTTCTCAGATGTTTTTGATGTGATTTCTCCCAAAACAGACTTTAAGTTGCAGTTGACTGGAAGGAGAACCTGGATCTGTCAGGCAGAGACCAACTTGCCCAACATAGCTCTTTCTGCAAGAAAAAACTTCTCCATTTCAATTGAGCAGTTCTAACTTTTGTGACCAGGCTGATTGGAGCATGAAGCAAACAGTGCCTAGAAGAAAAGAGCATTTGAAAAGGTCATTGGGCATTAGCAGGATTAAAGGAAAGCATCACAAATTATATGTCTGTAGATGATCAGGATGGCAAATGGCAGCATTGCATCTCAAGAGCTGCTGTATTTGTAGTAATTATGGTTTCAATTAAAAAAATAAAAGAGGTGACCCCTGTAAAAATTAGGCAGCCCTTCTCTAGGGATGGACTGGGGCTCTTCCTCAGAAGATTTGAGTGGAAGGCAGGAAGACAGTGTGAAAAACAGGTCACCAGACTTGTGAACCGACTCAGACCTATTGCATTGGGTGATTTCAAAACCTTTTGGGGCACAAACATGCTTGTGTTCATCTCTCCTGGTAGTGAAACCAGGTGTTGCAGCTGCCTCGTGAAGAGTTTGCAAAATCAGGCCAAGTTCATGTCTCTGGGTAATGGGTTATTTGCATTTTGTTTAGCTAAGATTTCCTATCTGTAGTTAAGAGCTAACAAAGAAAATGTTACTTTTGTGAAATTGAGACTTGAAATTTTCTAGGGATTTTCCCCCTACTGTGGAGTAACATTAGTCATAAAACTTCTTGGCAAAGTTGGTCAGTTCTACAGGCAACTTCAACGTCCTTAATCCATTTATTAAAAGTTAAGCATGTTTTTTTGCAATCTGTGCAACTTGTATCTGTAGCCCCACTTTGCTATTTCATGTGGGGCTAACAGATTGCATAGTCACTCACTGCCACAATTTATTGGGAAGTGACTTTTTGCAAACTTTATGCTTCACAGGAATTCTTGGCGCCAGATGAAAGCCAGTAAATTGCATTGTCATGTTCAATGACAAGTTTAATAAATAAAACATTGTTTCTGTTACCCAGAAGACAAATGCTGGTGCAGAAATCATTAGTGATCGTGGCAAAAGGTCAGGATGAGTAGCTGTTCCCAGAAAGCCTTGATGCTGCTCCATCCTGCTCTTGGTGTTTGTGATGGCTCTTTTCCTTGGACACATGATGGAGACTTGCACTGGATTTCTATAAATTAAAGTGATAAATTAGGTTTGATAGTAGACACGAGTATGTGCCATCTGGAAGTACATCCTTGCTGGGAAGGAGGTGCCAAGGAAATGGTAATTTTTCCCTGTGTGCTGTACACCTCTGTAGATGTGCTAACAGGAACTGCATCTGGTCAGAAAACATCCACAGGGATGGAAACCACTTGCAGAATGTGCTCCTGGAGATGCTTGATCCTTACTTGTAAATAGTTAGGGAGTTGCACACAAGTGCCCTGCTCCAGGCTATCAGGGGTTGTAGTTTCTTTTCCCTGGATGTAAAACGTTTTGACAACTGGTGGGTCCATGAGATTAGGCTGCAGGCAGCTCTGGATTTTATTCAGAAGCTCAGAGATGGGAGTACCTTCAGTGTATTATAACTCACTTGATAATTGTTTTAGAGTTGGGCTGGGGTGTTGGGACTTGTCCTATGGACCGAGAACTGGCCTGGTTGGGAGGTGGGAATAAAGAAGGGAAATCAGGTACAGCTGATTGCCAGGATGCTTGAAAGAGCTGCTGGAGGCTAGAGTGATAAACAAGGATTTGGCAAAACACTGAGCTTGTCTGGAGGAGGAGAAGATCTCTTTGGTAGCTGCCCCTAGAAGCCAATTGCTACTCCTTTAATCTGTGCAGGACTTGCCATGGTGAGAAGTATCTGATGTCACAGCACCCTGATGCCAAACAAAGTGAAGCTGCCTCGCTTCTCTCGTGCCCACGGATTATTTTAGTTCCTCTGCATGAGGCTTCAGGCAGATACATGAGTTACTTGTTCCTAGAGCACCTCTTTAAAGAGGTCACTCTTGTCCCTCTGAATTTCACGTGTGTTCCATTCCTGGAGCAATGGAGGAAAAAAGCTGCTCAGTGTTTCTGGGGTTTTTTGGCTGTCTTTGCAGTGTGTACAACACCAAGACCTGAACTCAAAAAAACAAGTTGTGATAGTGTGTTCAGTCATTAACTGGGGCTAGTACTGCTATGTGCTCAGTTGTACTTAAAAGTTAGAGTGCTGCAGAATAAAATGAATAATATGCGGGAGAACATCTCCAAGGAGGATTCGCTGACTCAAAAGCTGTGACGTGACTCTGTAAATACATACAGATTACAGGGGACCTGGGGGAGACAGAGTACAGCAGCTTCTGCTAAAGCCTTCCATCACTTCTTGCTTTTATTTTAATCTCTGATCCTTCTCACTCGGTATTTGTGGAACAAGTGGTGTCAGCACTTGGGCTGTTTGGTCTTGACCGCAGCAAATTGGGCTGAACTCGTTACTGAGTGTACAATGTGGTCAAAAGTGTTGGAGATAATAAAAGCCACTGGATCCCTCCCAACCAAAAACAGACAAAGGTAAAAAGTAACTGAAGAGGAGAATGAGGTCTGAGTGTCTTGTTTTTTAATAATCTTTGACCTTTTATGACTGTCCAGAGCAGAATCTGTGTCCAAGTTTTATTACCTTTGATTGTTTCCTAACTGTGCTATTGCTGTTTCTCTCCTAGCACACCTTGCTGTCACAGAGCTGTGATTTATGAGTCCATTACAAATGGTTTTAGATAGGATCTGCCAGAGGAGGCTTAATAGTCAAGGGAAAAATAATGTGGAAAAACAGATTGCAAGGAATATGTGCAGCTGATGGAAATGTCATGAGTGCAGAACTTCTCTGGGCTTTCCCAGGTCAGACAGTTATTCCCATTCCCATCTAATATCCTAAAAAGTGAATGCTGACAGCTGAGAAGGGAACCCTGCAACTTAACATACTACTGTACTTTTTATTACCCAAGGGTTACAATAATTCAACCCTTGCTGCAGCTTCTAGCAGTAATACTATCCTATTGTGTAATTGGAAAAGGGAGTCTTCTGCCCTTGGAGCTCTGGAAGTTGGCAGGGATTAAAATGACAAGCAGGAGGGGAAGCTGGGTATCTGTTTCAATTAAAAAAACTTAGTGTTGTAGTACCACAAAGCTGAAACATTAGTCAGACGTTCCTGTTGGGAGAACTGACAGGAAATAATGTGATTTACAATCTTGGGTATGTCTGCAGCTTGAAAGGAAGGAAAAAGAGTAATTTGCTGGTTGTGTACTTCTGGCCCTGGATTAATTTACAGTTATTTTGCCTGCAGACTGACCAGTGACCAGAGTGATCTGATGTGTGATTGCTTTGAACTGTGTGGCATTGAACAGATGTTCTGGTTGCAGTGTCTCTTGAGGTTTTTACCTTATATTTTTGCTGTCTGAACATTGAGATGCTGCTTGTACTTTGAATTTGGGTAACCTTTCAGATGCCAGTCTTGACTGAAACTTGAGTGTGAAATGTCTCCAAGATGTTTATCTGTCATATCAGGTGTGTGACTTTTACAACTGCAGTAATTTCTAGGTCCTCCAGTTGTTCTCAGCTGATGTCACAGATGAAGAAGGAGGTTGGTAGCACAATATGCCTGGAGTAGAAATGTTGTGCTGGGTTTGCTGGTGGAAAAGATTTGGTGGCCTGACTGAATTATTTCCCAGGAAAGGCTAAACTGGGAGACTGGGAGGAGCTCCCAGTGCTGTAGCACTGATCTGTCTCAGCTCTTGGCTCAGGAGCTTGCAAGTGGAGTTAACACAGAAATAGAGCACAGAAGTGAAACCAGCCTGGGTTTCTGTTTGAAGACACTGCCCAGCTCTGTTTATACTCAGCAATCACAGGGTCAGATGAGCAGGAGTGTCCCAACAGAGGTGTGAAGGGAGATTCAATCCACAGGGCTTTGTGATAAACGGGAGCAGATTCCTGCTGAGTGAAAGGCCAGGAGCTTTATATGAGGCCTTTTAGCTCCTTTCAAGTGGAATGGCCTTGGGATGGGGAGAGCTGCAGGTTTGTGTAAGCCCTCCTGGAAGATGGAATATAGGTTAAGCCTCAGGTAACTGGCAATGGAGAACTGTCCATTGCCAAACTTGGAATAAAGCCTGTGGATTTCTGTAAGTGTATGTAGTCATACAAAAGCATGTGTAAAGATACTTTTAAAATTCAGAAGCGTGTGTAAAGATATTTTTAAAATGCAGAATACCTGTAGTAACACATCCAAGTGCTGGTGTCTGTTGAAAAAAGCCAACAGGTGCCACTTCAGGGAAGCATTCCTGGTTCTGCTGGAGCTGGAAAGGCTCTGGATGTGTCTCCTGGTGCAGAAGAGCTCACTGATCAGGTGCCAGTGCTGTGCTGGGTGCTGCAGGCCTGGTGTGGGTGATACCAGGGCTCAGCTTGGGTTTGGTGCCGGAGGCTGGGCAGGAGCAGCTCTTTGCTCCCAGGTTTGTGTCGTGTTGGGTCAGCTCCTGTTTGCTGGTGGCTCCTGCACACAGTACCTCTGTGTCCCTCACCCCAAGGAGCTCTGGGCTTTAGACGTGGCAAGAAGGAGTCAAAAGGAAGTCCAGCTTGTTGCCTGTTTCGTTTTTTGTGATTTCCATACCTATAGTAACTACCTGGGATTTTTTATTTATGTTTTCTGCATTGAATGATGTCTGCCCATACTCGGCCTTTAAAATTAAGGTGCACAGCTGTGCCCCTTTACAACTGCACATTTTTAAATTTTTATTTTTTAATTTTTCAGCACTGTTTTTTCTGATTTGAGCTTTAACAGAGAGTGCCCAGATGACTAGAGACCTGGGGCTGTTGTGAGAGGGTTTCTCTTTTAGAAATAAACTAAATACAGCAAAGAGACCAAAAAGAAGAGGAGGTGCAGACAAAGGAAGCTGTAAAATAACCACTACAGACATCCTCATAACCTTTTTCCCTGGGGCAGTGCCATGGGAATGCTGTAACAGGTGCTTAAGTGGAGATTCTAGATAGGCAAACATCTTTAAAGGAAACTTATTAAAGAGCTTTCATCTAAGCTAATATTTTTAGTCTTTGAGATTCCTATGATCTCTAAATCCTTCAGTGACTTCAGCTGTAATAAAACTTCATTTAGAATTTCTGTCTGAACTCCCTGCTCCTCCACAGGAGGTTCTGGGCTGGATGAAACAGGAATGGTGGAAAACGACCTCCTAACAAGTAAACACTGAGCTCATTAAGTGCTGCAAGCTCAAAGAGCTTGGCTTTGGGAGCAGCCCAGCCTGGGAGACAGCCTGACTGATCACCTGCTCAGAGAGCAGCACCTCTTCTTGGGTAAAGGCAAAAATTCCATGGAGATGTTTTGTCTGGAGGTCTGTTAAGAAACCTAGTCTTCAGTATGGGATTTTACAAAAGAATTAACCAACTGGAAATCCAGGTAAAGTTGAGAGAAGTAGGTGGGGTTTGAAGGGGTAGGTGACACGTGTCCTGAGCTCCCCCAGGGCACCTTCCTCTCACACAGCTGTGTGAAGGCTTTGGGGCGTTTCAGCACCAGTGATCCAGTGCCACTCTCAAAACTGCAGTGACAGCACATCCCTGGGATATTCACCTTCTGTAAAACCAGGGGCCTGTGTGCTGCTGGTGCTGGCCCCTGGGATGTGGTCACTGTTCCTCTGTGTGTCAGTGCCTACAGCTGTCCATCTCCCCCAGCTGGGCAGAGGCTAGAACCAGAGGCTGGGTTTGAAGCAAAGGCTGGGTTTGACCACACACCTGGCTTTTAAATCTTCACCTGCAGAGAAAAAACCAGGGGCAAAAGATCCTGGTTCACTTCCCTGTTCAATTCTGAAATAGATTGTGCCAGATGTCTCAGATACCCCGAGGTACCACCTTGCTCTGTAATTTGTCAGCTTGTGTTGCCTTTCTGACCGTTCCAGCCGGATTTATGCTGGATTAAAGTGGCTGTATAACCACGGATTTAGGGACACAACTGCAGCAGAACCTGCCTTTATTTTGGTGCTTTAAGTGATCTGCTGGCAATTAATCTGTTAGGTAATTGTTAAATCACAAAGTGATCTGTTTAATTACCTAAATGCTCTGTGAGAACCTGAGGAGTCCTGCTGCTCAGCCTTGCTTTTACCTCCTGCATCCCAGGGAAATACACTGTACCAGGCACTGTATGTGCCTGCATAGTTTTGTTTCTTCATTGCCATGTGTGCCAGCTGTGCCTGAGCCCCTTGGAGAATCTCTGCCTTAAACAATCCTGATTGTGTCTTCTACAGCTGTTACTGAATATATTGGGTAAAAATGGTCACTCCAGGTTCTCTTGGTTAATTCATAAACACTGCAAGTGTGGATTCTCCTCCATGCAGTGTATTTTATTTTGTTTGCCTCCCTGTAAAATACTTACTCTGGGTTTGCAGCTTTAGTGGTGGTTTTAACATCCTTCCCTAGGCTGTTTTGTCTTTTAAACAATTCCAGCTGGCAGAGAAGTACAGAGCACTTCCCTAAGTGTTCCCATGATCTGCAAGTTAGGAGCACAACCCTGTGACAATGTGCCAGGTTTCCTTCCTGGATGCAGAGATAGCAGGAGGTACAGACAATACTTGGGAAGAGAGGTCCCCTGCCTGGGCGTGGCTGCAGGAGCTGGGCAGGCACAGGCCACCTAGAGAGTCTGTCCTTGGGGTCTGAGAGTTCAGCAGCTAAAGGTGAGCAGTTCCCTTCCCATGGCCATCTAATGAACAGCTTCCTAATGGATGTCCACTAAACTGAGCACTCCCTCTTTCCCTCATTCCGCAGGTTTGGCTTAATTGCAGGAAACTTGGCTTCCTGTTTGTCCTTGTCCTGAGGGCTGCTGTGTTGAATAATGTGATAATGGAACTGTGTTAGTATTGAAGCTGTTTTTAAATAAGACTTTGGGAGCTTGACAGAACATGGGAGGGTGAAATTAAACCTCAGCTCGTGGGATTTGGATGGCTGGAAATGGCAGAGAAAAAGGAGGGGAGGAGCAGTGAGAACAAACCGGTTGTGCTTCACCTGACCTGGGATCAAAGGAGCTTGTGCAGGTTTTGGGTGCTGTTAGGTCAGCAGGAAAGTGTCTGTTTGTGTCTGTTGGTGGAAAGGACAGCTAAAGGTTACGTCAGGACCATGGCTCAACTCCTCAAGTGTCTGGAGCACATTTTCTGACTCTGAAGTGGAGTTTTAGAGTGTTCTCTTGTGTCAGAATTGGTGTGAGACCAGCTACAGTGAGCCCTTTGGAGAAAGTTGCTGTGTTAGCTGTAAATAACTGACGTCTCTCATTTCTTAGATACAGGCAGCTCTTGGTGTGTGTTTTGTAGGAAGAAGGAAATCATGGATCATGCTTTATGTGCATGTTTCATTCTGGTTTTCTGATAAAGCTGCAGGGGAGAGGGAGCTCTGTAGTGGAACAGAGTTTGTCTTGGATGCTGGTTATCTCGAGCTGATCAGTGCAAATGAGGAAGTGTTAAACCTGCTTTGGGAGAAGGAACTTTCAGTTCCCTAACCCGGGTTATTATTGAGATAATGTGGAAAAACAACGCATTAAACACTTACAGAAACATTGGAAGGAGTTTTGGTGAGGTAAGGACTGGACTCCTTTCTGTCAACTGCACGGTGTTAAGTTGCCAAGTCAATAATCCACAAGCAAATGTAATAAATTTTACTTGTATTAATGCAAAGCCTGCTGCTGCTGGGAACTGGGAGCTGTGTGTTACCTGTCCACCTTGTGACCGAGGGCTCTTCTTGTTCCTGCAGAGTGACCAGCAGCTGGATTGTGCCTTGGATTTGATGAGGCGTCTGCCTCCACAGCAGATAGAGAAGAATCTCAGTGACCTCATTGACTTGGTGAGTACTGGGTGCTGTCCCCAAGAAATGGCTGTTGACAAAGGCCTGGTATGTAGGAACTTCTTCTGGGGCACCTGGAAGGTGTGGTGATTGTCTGTCCCCTTGTCTTTTGGCAAGGTTGAGCAAACAGCCATTGGCCAAGCAATGCAGGAATCCAGGTGGTTATTTTGGGCTGTGTGTGCAGGGACACTTAGTGTGTGTGAACGGTCATTAGCAGCTCTCTTAATGAGCTCACCACCAGGTGCCAGGTTGGAGGCTGCTGTTTGAATTTGGGACAGTGTGTACAGATGGATGCAGGCCCTTGTACCTGGGTATTATCTCCTGATAAACAGCCTGCTTTGTGGAGCTCTGGGAGGTGCAGTGGCTGTGCTGCCCCACACACTGCAAAGACACTGCTGAGAATGTCTGGGCATCTGGAGGGCACTCAAATCTATTTATAATTTGTGCTCTCTCAGATGTTCTGCAGTCTAGTGTCAAAAACCAAACCTGGCTGACCATCTTTTGTCTGATACATTGTTTTTTGCCTGTCCCTGAAACTTCTCTTGTCCTTTAGACACTGCTAGGGAAGAAACCTGGCGTGAGAAGGGTTTCTAGGCTCATTACAATCACATCCTGTGATGCACTTTTGGGCTGTAATAATCTGGTCAGTGCCAGCTGTCCCTTAAAACAGTGTGTGGCACAGTTGCCTCTGGAGTAACTGAAGGTATTACTGAAATACAGATTTAATCTATACACAGTCTGCTAGTGGGAAAACTGGATCCTATTGTCTGGTCTAAATACATGGCTTATTTCTGACCTAAGCTTCTAAATTTGTGCAGAAGAGCAGCTGCTCACCAGGTAGAGGTTTGGTTGGGAATTGTTTCTAAAGCTGGTCTTGGTAAGCTATGGTCAAAAAGTTTTAGCTGACTTAAATTTATCAAACTCTAAACATTTCTTTTCCTTACATAAGCCAAGGTACAGGTAAGAGAGTTCTGGGGGTCAGGAAAGAATTTATTCCCTGCAGGAAGGGATTATTTCTCTCTCTTGAAACCATTTAGTAATTGGCTACATCTGCGTCCCCAAAACCCTTGGCAACCTAAAGCATGGTTTTTGTGGCTGTTGCTGGAGGTAGGACACAAGTCACTAAATCACTGATCTGATCTGGTGTGACATGGTTGGTTTTGTGATGAAATCGGGAGGACTGAGCAGGTATTGGGGTTTGAGCAGCTCCCAGGACCACTCAAAACAAGGAATTGTTTGGTCAGCCATGGTAAGCTTGACTGTGTAATTGGTCTGAGGTTTTTTAATGACTCAGAAAATTGCTGGGTACCTCTAAATGCTGGAATTACTTTTGGATGGTGCTCATTAGTGCTCTACATGCTTTCCATCAGCAACATGCTCCCTGGGCTCCTTTTCCTCATGTAACGTGAACCAGACGGGTTTGGTGCCTGTTAGGAGGAGGGTCTGTGACCCCCACATGAGGCATTGCAGCCCCTCCTCTGGGGCACAGATGAAATACTTTGTTTAATCCAGCATGATTCCTTCATTGTTGAGACACCTGTAGACCTGTTGTGCAGCCACTCTCAGCCTGACCTCCTGAAGTCTGCACTGGTTAGACAAGAGCAGTGTGTGCTCTGCCATCTGTAATAGTTCCAGAAACATCGTGAGCCAGACTCGAGCAAATAGTTTTTTGACCTTTTTTTGCAAATTTCTTCCCGACCTTTACATCTGTCATTTTGATTCTGTTGCCTGTCCCATTAGCAGACAATAGCCTCTTAAGAAAAATGGGCAGACTGCAAATGCACGATGAGCATGAGCAGGTTTGTTAAACTTAGGGGAAGAGTTGTAAAACATAGCACCCTGACTTCTTGGCTTCCTTGTGCTGGGTTTCCTTGCTCAGTCCACTGCCATGGTGGAGTAGGTGTGTAGCAGAGGCTCATGTCAGTATTTGGTGTGAAGTTTACTTGAAGTGTGTTTGCAGCTCAGTTTGCCATGGTCTTTTTGTAGAATTCAGTCTCCAGACTGATGGTGGCTGCGTGCTTAAGATCCATTGAAAGGAGAGAAGATGGCTTAGAAATGTCATAGTACGTAAAGAGTTTTATAAAAAGAGCACAGTAAGAAACAGGCATCTCCTTTCCAGAATCCCAGGATGGTTTGGGTTGGGAGGGACCTTAAAGCTCATCCAGTCACACCCCCTGCCATGGGCAGGGACACCTTGCATGAGAGCACCTTGCTTCCAGCCCTGTCCAGCCTGGTCTTGGGCACTTCCAGGGATCCAGGGGCAGCCACAGCTTCTCTGGGTAGCCTGTGCCAGGGCCTCACAACCCTCACAAGTAGGAATTTCTTCCCAATATCGCATCTAACCCTGCCCTCTGGCAGTTTAAAATCACTCCTAGGCTGGTATTCCTGCTGGGAAGGATAACACTAAATTCCCTCCCTGAGGTCCCTCTTACTCTATCCATATTCTGCTGCTTGTGGCTCATAAAAGAGCATCTTGGTCCCCAACTGAATCCATGAAGTGTGCTCAGGACTGTCCAGAACTGTCCATCACTGCCCCCAAGTGTTGTGCTGACAATGGAAATGGCCCAAACTTGAACAGAGGTAAAAGGGTGGGTGGAAGAGAATTTTTGGGTCACTGGCCCTCATCAGCCCAGACACTTTTCATTCATTAGCAAAACAGTTTGTGGTTTGCCCTTTCACCACATCTGTTGTTGGGTTTTTCAGACTGCTGAGGCTTCAATTAGAGTTCATTAGAGACCTTGTCAATCACAGCCCTCCAGAAGTCCTGCCTGAAAGAAGCTGTGCATGGTGCTGGAAATGGGCCTTGGCATGGAATGCTGTGCTTGGGGTTCAGTCAGTCATTATTTGTAAATGCACTACTCAGAGGCTGTCAGAATGCAAAAGAGGACTTCTCAATCTCTACAGAATGAGTTTGCTGTAGGCGCATAACTTTTTAAGGACAACTAATTTAAATTGGAATATTTTTCCATGGAGCTCCTCTGGAAACTGTGAGCCTTGGAGCATCTACCTGTGGGCCAAGTCCAAGCTGAAAGGAAGTTCCCAAAAGAGGAGAGAGAATGGTGATTGCACTGCTCTTAAATGGGTTTGTTGTGAAGATGCTCCAAGTCAAAGGTTGGACTTGATGAACTTTAAGGTCTTTTCCACCATAAATTATTCTGTGTGTAGTGACAGCACTTGGAGCATTAGTTCAGATGTTAACTGTGTCACAAAAATGCTGTGTCACCTTCTTATTGCCTCACATTGTCCAGGAGTTGCTGCTGCTGATTCACTGTGCTTCCATGGAACTGTGGATCACATCTGTTCTCATCACCTGCTGGAATGGTGACTGTGAGGGTGTTCTCTGGTTGGAAATGTGTCCTGGGATCAGTTGAGTGAGGTTTTGTTTGGCTCATGGAAGTCACACTGAGTGTCAGGAGGTGTGTGGGGGGGCAAGCTGGTAGAGCTTGCTTCCGAGAGGCCGAGCAGCTCATCCTGAAAGGTCAGAACAGTCCATGGCAATTGTTCTCCTGCTTCCTTTCTGTTAAGGTCAGTTGTACACAAAGTCAAACAGTTATCACATCTTTTTCCAGAAAAGCTCATTTGACTTAATTTTGGTTTTGCCAATTCTGGCAGTGCTGGAATTTAGTGTCCCTCTGTACTTTTAGCTGTGCTCTTTCCAAGAGAAATCCCAAAGAAGGATCAGCTTCTGGGCAGTGCTGCTGTGGAGGGTCCCTTCCTAGGACATCTTGGCAGCACAGGACAAGTGAGTGAGTGGTGTGCAGGGTTGCAGCCTCCAGAGTCCTTTTGGGATATTTTCTTCAGACAGCTTCAGTGACATATCTTTGAGGGCTGAGATGGCAAAGGTGGAATTTACTGGATTTACTGTCCTTGTGGGCCATGTGCAGCAAATAACAGATCTGTGACAGGATTGCCTTGATAGCTTTGACTCAAGTGTGCAAGTTGATGCGCTCTCAGTCTTGGTGAAAGTTAAACAGGTTCCTTTAGCAAGTTCAAATTTCCTGCTGAGTGTTTAATTTGGATGTTTGCCTGGGTGTGTATAATACAAATTAGATGAAAAATCTAGCTGACTCAGGAAGATCAGATGCCTGGCATGAAGTGGGGACAGAAAATGGTCCTTACAGAACAGACAGGCTCTCCAGGAGAGGTAGGGAGGTTTGCTCACAGCCACAGCTTTCTCCCTCTCTTCTCCCAGTAAGACTGCTATTGAAACAGCAGTCATTCCCAAAAGCTTTCTTGAGGAACAGAACCAAGTAATACTGCCATTGAACAATTAAAGTGAGAGTTCTTTATAGACACAGCAGTCATAACTTTGCTGGTTATTTTTTAAGGCTCTGTTTGCAATTAAAGGTCTGGGAGGTGATCAGCTCTCCTTTCTCATCACAGGGGGATACTGAAGTATTTTTAGTAGAATGTGTTACTTTTTTGAAAATCCTGGGGCGATGAATCTTAAAATGTATAAACTTAGGATTTTGAAATATTTGAACACAGCTCAGGCTGCTCCTTCATGAGAGCTCCAGGCAAGTCCCAAATCTGCTTGCATGCCTTTGGTCACTAAAGATATATGAAGCTACAGAATTTACCCCCAGGCAAACTGCACTGCATGGGCTGCACAGACCCTAAAGAACATGAGAATGTGACTGGAGCTTTTTGTGTTTGAGTCCAAGAGCCTGAGCACTGTGCAGCATTGCAGGGAGAGATAAAATAATTGGATGCAGATGGCCAGCTGAGTGTCTGGTGAGGGTGGAAGATGTTTTAAACAAAAAACCAGATCCAGTGAAAGCTGAAAAAGAGGTGGTGGAAGCAGAAGTGCTTTGACAGCCCTGTGGGCTCAAAGCTGAGTCTTTGACCTGCTGTTCTGCCTGGACTTGCTGACCTGTGGGATGAGCTCCCAGCAGCCAGGCAGGTTTCTAACACAAGGATTATTGGCTAAAGAAAGGGGCTCTGGCTCTCTGAATAAATTGATGGTGGTTGAGAGTCAGTTTTTCCATTTCGTGAGTGTCTCTAAGCAGGAGCTTTTCCAGCTAGCAAAAATTACCTCTGGATGTATTGATGGTAATTGAAGATAGCAATTACTATATGTAAATTGTTAATGTGATGCTTGGCTTAGAGCTAGCAACCCCACTTCCTGGCATGAGATTGGAAAAGGGAATTTCAATTCTGGCCTTATATCACTTATTCTTTTTTTAAGCCTTTTTGTCTTCCAGGCTCCTGTCACTGCACTGCTAATGTTAGAGACCCTTAAAATACATGTTTAAATACCATTTGAAGGGAGTGTGTGTAAAGATGAATCCTAGTTGGAAACCTCCCTAACTCTTTAAAGGATGGTGGGAAAAGCTGGGATAGAGAAATATCACTGGAGAGAGTATGTCCTGCATATCCCTAAATTGGATATGCTGGATATCTCCAAGCCCAGCTGGGTTCTGACACAAACAGTCAGGACTTCCCAAGATACTGATACTCTGTGGTGGCTCCTGGGACTGGGGCTGGTAATAGGATACAGGAGCCTTCACCTGCAGGTCACCATTGCAGCCCAGGGCACTCTGGCTGTGCCTGCCAGATGGCTGCCTTTTGTTTCTCAGAAGGGGAATCCAGCAAAAGCCCTGTTTTATCCTGCAAGGCACAGGAAGAAAGCCAAGGATCCTGGTTTATGGATGGTTGTCACCTTTTTAGATGTTGTTCCTCGAGCTGAATTAAAACATTCTCTAATTAATGTGATGTGTTTGCTGTGACACAGTCAGCTGGACAAACCTGGATTTGCAATCTTGTTAACATCTTGTCCTTTTTCAGAAAAGGCAATTTGGCTTAGTTTTGGTTTTGCCAATTCTTGCAGAGCTGGAATTCAGTGCAAGTACGTGAATAACACTGAGCTGTTTCCAGTGTCAGTTATATCTTGTCTGAACACAAAAGTCCATTTAAGTGTCATTTCATAAACAAAGATTGATGATTGTGTGGCCTTTGGACCTGTGATGGATCGAATTAAGGTTTAGCACTGTGGGGATTTGTGGGAGTGACTTTACTGGTGGTTTTAGGTCCAAGATGAGTGGAACCAGGCTTCCTTCTTGAGTTTCCACAACATTCCCTAGGCTGTGCCTGCCTTCTGCAGGAACAGGAAATTCTGAGGCTATGCAAGGACTCTGAAACAGCAGAATAATGCTTTATTAGATGAAGGATCTGGGCTGGAGGTGTGCCAGAAGGGTTATTTTCTGAGAGGGTCAGGGAGCTGCCATGGGCTCTTCTGTGTCTGAGTGGCTTCCCCAACCACAGGAGCAGTGCTTCTGTCCTCCTTTAATGCTAAAAGTTCACATGTGATAAAAATACTCACTTTCCTGGTGGGATGGGGCTTTTAATTACCAGCTGCTCTCACCACATGCATGTTCAGATACCTGCACCTTGTAGATGCAGATTCAAAACACAGATGGATCTGAATGGCTCCTTAGCTAATGGAAGTTTGCCTCATCTTCCCAGAATTGCAGAAATGTTTGGGTTGGAAGGGTCCTTAAAGATCACCCAGTGCCACCCCTGCCATGGCCAGGGACACCTTCCACTGTTCCAGGCTGCTCTGAGCCTCATCCACCCTGGCCTTGGGCACTTCCAGGGATGCAGGGGCAGCCACAGCTTCTCTGGGCATCCTGTGCCAGCACCTCCCCACCCTCACAGAGAAAAATTTCTTTCTAATTTCCAAAGTAAACTTATTCTCTTTCGGTTTGAAGCCGTTCTGCCTTGTTCCTTCTGCTTCTTCAAGGAAAAAATGTACAATATTTAATTTTGCTGCATTGAGCATACTTTTCCAGTGTGTAAGGTTCCTGTGGAGGTCAGTAATGCTGACCTCTGAATAAACATGGAAAAAGGCTATTTCTTAGGGCTGGTACACCAGGAACGTTGCTGTTTCAGTGGTAGATGTGGTACATTTCAGTTGAAGCTGTAGAAGAAAACAGCCACCTGGGTGTACTCAACTGGAGTGCACACAGCCAAAATATTGGCTGTCCTGAGTGTGTGAAGTGCAGAATTTGATGCAATTCAGTGTGGTCAAAGCAAGGATGGGGACTTTGTGTCAGACATGGAGAACTGAGGTATTGTTCCTCTTTCCTCTATAAATTTGTTTTAGATACTTGTTTAAAAATACTTTAAAAAAAATCCAGAAGCCATTGTTTAATTGCTAATAAGCTCCTTGAACCAAGAAATGAGTCCAGAAGGAATGATTGAGCTTAGCTACTCCAAAAAGGGTACGGTTTCCACTTTGGCACAGGCGATTATTTGTCTTGATAGCAGAGCAGTTGCCTTAATTAAAACACTGTCCACATACCTGGGCAGCTCTGCTGGAGAGTTTGGTTACATGGGACAACAGGATCCTTGTTCGACACGTTTCCCTCACTTTCTCATTCAGGTTTTCTTTCCTCTGCACTGCACATCCTTTGTGTATCTCCTTGGAAAAAAATATCCCCCAAACACTGTGCCCTGGTTCCTTCTGAATGATGCTGCTGTTCTTCCAGGCTAAGCCCCAGATATCCTTCTTTTTTTCTTTCCAATTTACATTGAGGGTGGTCTCACTTCCTGAGTACTCAGAGCCACCAGAAGAGATGACTGAGAGCTGCTCTGGGGGAACCAGGGTGCATTAGGGCCAGGTGACATTAATGCTGGCCTTTAGCTGAAGATACAAGGTGCAGATTGTGTTCTGCATGTGACCTTCCAGTGCTTAGAGTGGGAAAAGATTGTGTCAGAACAAAGGTGGCAATCCAGTCTCTGCTTATAAAAGAATCTCATCCTTCAGTATTGGCATCACAGTCATTTATGTGTAGTGCAGTGATGAATGGAACAAAATCACTGCTTTGGCCTTTCAGTTTGGCCTGAGGAGTGGCTTAATTCTTGTGTTTCTAAATTTGAGTCAATCCTCCACATGTAATGACTGCTGTAGATAAGTGCTCAGGCACCTGAGTGAGTTTTGGCTCTTCAGTTAATGTGGAGCAACCTTAACAAGAAAAATTAACAACGCAAATCCACTGTTGGAGGTTGAAAACTCAGAGCATCAGTTGCCTTCCAAGCAGAGTTGCCTTTTCTGGGGTCAGGAGATAAACTGAATCCTGCAAGAGTCTGAACGTGCACAACAGGAATTTAAATGTTTTAGTAAGAATCAATACTTGACATGGAAAAGAATCCAAAGGACCTAAACTCAGAAGGAATCATAGTCTCATGAACATAAACCTGAAGTGTTTAAAGCTGCAAATTACCTTGTTCAAATTACTGCCTTTGCCTTGTAAGCAGTTTTCAAGAGTAGAAGAGGAAAGACAGTGTGCATAAATTGTAAATTCATTCTTAGGAAGTACAGTTGATGTAATAAATGGTATACAAAATTACATTCTTGGGGTAACTGTGCCACACTTGAGTGCTTTTTCAATAATTAGAATTACACCAGTAGTTCTATCAGCTGGAATATCTGTTCTTTTTATAAATACTGTGGAAATTTTCTAATATTTCCAAACTAGATGAGTGGGTTTTCTTCTGTTTTATTCTGAAAGACGAGAAGGGGAAAATAATAGATTGCCTGAAGTCCTGTGGAGTGTCTGTACCAAGGAGATGGGATATACAGCTTGTTTTACAATGGGGGGTTATAATACAGTACAGTATTATATTCTAGTAAGTGTGTGATATAATGCAGTCACTGTTATGGCTGTAAGAATAACCACAGCCCTCAGAAATTGTGAAAGAGACCCTGCTAGTGAATATTGGTTACCAAATCATCCACAGATAAGTTTAGTTCAGTAGATTGCATCTTAAAAAAACAATGGGTTACAAATTCCTTCTAGTCAATATGGGACTGTGCTCTGAGCCCTGCAGAAACCCCACACCAGGCATGTACTGTTCTTAAAAGAAAGTTAAATCTAAAAGTTACTTGTGAGGGGTTTTTTATAAGGGTTGTAAATTCAGCTTTTCTGCAGGGGAATCAATTCTGCCTCAGGTTTGGAGTTTCTTGTGAGAATGCTTTGTGTGGATATTTGGAGTTGAAGGAATGCACAGTGAGGTCTCTCATGCTCCCTTACCACACGTGTAGTGTAGGCTGTTCCCAAAGAAACAGAGTGGAAACAGAGGCTGGGAAAAAGCCACTTCCCCCCAATTCTGTTTTCATCACTATTACTCATCCCAAAGGCAGGTCAGAGCCAGGAGTCTGTTCCTGGGCCGTTCTCTGTGCTGATGGGCTCCTGGCCAGGGGATGTGTTCCACTGGTCACCTCTGGGCTGGCTGTGCACTAGATGAAGGTGAAACAGGCAGATTGAGCTGCTGTCAGCCTGGAGAGTTGGCCCAAAATTAATGGTTAAAGAGGAAGAGAAGGAAGGGACAGAGGGGGACCAGATGTGCTCTCAGACACAGATACATCATTTCACCTACCTTGTGCCACGACTCTGCTGATTTGGATCAGCTCCGGGAAGTATTTGGGTTGTCTGGTCTCAGGAGAAGGAAGAATTTCCCTAAAATTTCCCTAAAAGCTACTGCTGCTTGTCCACTTCTGTATACCCAAGGAATGTGTTGTGGTTTTGAGGCCTTTTCAGCCAGGCATGCAGGTACCAAAGGAGGAGCTCCCATGAGAGCCCCGAGCTGGGTTAAATCCTGAACTGCCTTGCTCTTGGTCTGGGCTCTGCAGTTCTCACTCATTTTTACACATTCATTTTTAGAGACCAAAATAAAAACACTCAAATGAATATTTCAGCTTTTTCAGCACTTTACCAACCATGTCTTGGTTTGCCTCTGATTTTTTTTTTTGTGTTTTAAGGATTGATTGTGTGGGTCAGGTGTTGCGTCACTTGCTGGTCACATCTTAAAACCATGGAATGGTTTGGGTTGGAGGGACCTCAAAGCTCATCCATTCCCACCCCTGCCATGGGCAGAGACACCTTCCACTATCCCAGGTTGCTCCAGGCCTTGTCCAACCTGGCCTGGGACACTTCCAGGGATGAGGCAGCCACAGTTTGTTTTGTCATTTCCATTTAGGATTTCTTTTTTTTTTGATCTTTCATAGTCACATTGGTTTATGTGTGTCCCTGCTCACTCTGACTGTCATCCTCTCTATGTTACTGCCTTGTACTTGGGATTAGGAATGTTTTTGTTCCAGGCAGTTTGATCTCTTCTGTCCTGTCTAGTGCATTAAAATAGTTTTGGGGCTGTTGCACCCCAGATTTGTTTTTTCTCCTCTAGGCTTCTTTCCTTTGAAATGGTGCTAATCTATTCACTGAATTAATGGCTTGAAGAGAAGAAAGCACATTTCCATGTTTTCTTTATTCCTCCCTCCCCTTTTCATTACTTATGAGTAGTGAACTCAACACTTCATGACTAATTTTGCCCTTGACTGCCTTTTTGTCTTCATGTTCTCAGTCAGGTTTTCATCTCTTGATTGCAGAGTGATAATGTAGAAGAGATTCCACACTGCTTATTTCTTTCTTGTTTATTAGTACATTGTTACCAATCTGTTCAAGAACTTAGCAGTTGTCCTGTGATCCTGTTGTGCTGTTGGGAAAGGGCATTTTGCTTTAGTCCATTTCTCTTGCAGTGAAATCTGGACTGTTGTTCCAGCAGGAAACACAAGATGCACTGATTGTTTGATGTCAGCAACTGCAGGAATGATTGCTGATGGTCCCTGGGATGGACTGGGGCACAGGGCTGCACATTACCTCAAGTGTGTGCAGGGAGATGGAGTCTCATGTCCCTGCAGGACATCACAGCCCTCTGCCATGTTGGAAGCAGAGGTTGTCTTTGTCCATGTGCAGGCAGGGAGGCAGTTGAGGTCCTGGATCCACGGAAGGCTGTGCAGGATGCAGGAGGTGTGTTGGATTTGACATGTGCACGCACACGGACACATTTATTCATGTTAGCCAGCGTGGTCCTGCTTGGCTACGTGCCTGGAAACTGCTCTGAACCTGACCCAGAGTGGGAGCTTGGGAACGCTCACTCCAGCGTATGGATGGCGAATTCCTTTAGCAGCTCCCTCATTCCCACTCCACTGTAAATATTTACCTTTATCCATCAGCCCTGGACAGCTGCTTCCCTGGCTGGCCTTGGCACAGAGGGAACATGGAGCCTGTGTGTACTGAGGTGTGCTGGACCACACCAGTGGTTTGGGAATGAAATCTGGAATGATTGGAGGTGGGAGCGTCGGGATGTGTTGTAAGTGAAGTGATTTCTTGAAGAGTTTTGGCTTTGGGACAGATGTGGGCTGTTAATAACAAAATCTGTTCTTAGGGGTGCCAGTGCCTTTCAGCCTTAACGTGTTGTCCTCTCTCCCCTCCCTTTGTTCCCTCCCACCCCGCAGGTCCCGAGCCTGTGTGAAGATCTCCTCTCCTCTGTAGATCAGCCCTTGAAGATTGCACGAGACAAGGTGGTAGGGAAGGATTATCTATTGTGTGACTACAACAGAGATGGGGACTCCTACAGGTGAGTTCCCAGCCAGAGCTGGGGCTGGCTGCTGCTCTGGAAATGGCATCCATGTGCAGGTCTTGAGGGCCCTTCTCCCTCTTATTTTCAGCCAAAACATATCAGTAATTTAAAAGTTTGGAGCCCAAAATGTGCTGTTGTTATCTTGCTAAAGGGGGTGACTGATGTATTTCTCTTTGTTTTCTGTATTCTGGATTAAAACCAGTCTATTCTCTAGCAGAAATAGCCTTGATAGGAAATCATTCCACTGCAAGGTTATAAAATCTCTGGAATGGATAATGACTGAAAAGAGATGATGCAAGCCATGGGTTTAAACAAAATCATCTTCAGCTCGTACAAAACAGGGTGGATTTGCCAGCTGGGAAAGGCTCTTTCACTCATGTTTTGCAAGGAATTGACTGACTTTGGACTCAGTGTCATTAATTCTGTTTGAAAATCTTGGCCCAAGTTTTTACCAAAGGAAAGGAATCCCTGTCTAACAAAATAGCTGATATATTCTGAGGACTGTAGACAAAAACAATGAAAATATTCAAACCCTATAAGCTGTGTATAATTACAATATAATTAATTTTGAAGGAGGGGGACTGTAATACTGGAATGGTACAATCAGGTTTCAGTGTTTTGGCTGCCACATTGAGCACAGTCTCTCTTTTAATGTGTTTTCCTCTACCTTGCCATTAGGATGATGTTTTTCATTTATGTTTAAATCATCCCTTCCCTTTCTCACATTTCCTTAATGGCTGTGGTGACAGTGGCATAGAACCAAATACTTTATTTAAGAATCATGAGTTTACAGTCCAGAAACCTTTGTGGCTCCTGCAGCACTTCCATTCTTCCCCTTAACAAAGGTGCTGGGCTGTGAGGTAATGACCCCATTCATCTGCTGCCCTGAATTACCAGCTCAGCCATCCTGCTGCTTCTGGGGATGATTCTGAGGCTTCTGTCCTTGTAGCTTCAGTGTCATAATTTACATTTTAGTGGTTGGAATTATCTCCAGGAAAAATCTCACTTTGCTCTGTGTAGATTTGATGTAGTGCTTTACATTCATCTGGGCACAATGTTTCAAGAATTGTTTCAAAGTGGAATTTCAGAAAATATTCTTTAATAAATCTTTTTTCTTTGTCTCAGGCACCACTGCAGAAGCAGGTGAGCTTGTAAAGGATTTGAGATGAATTGGTTCAGTTGTGTTGAGCTGCAGGAAAGGTCCCTCTCTAATGTGAAGCATGTGTGTGGATGATTTACACAGAGAACATGCTGAGATGAATTTTGTCCTAGAAACAAGAGATGGAGAATGAGAGTGGGTGCAGAGTTTGACAGTGCCCCTGGATTGTGGCTGAGTGTAAATCCTAATGAGTTGTTTAAAATATAACCTAGTGCAGGGGGCCAGCAAGTGAGCAGGACCCAAAGTGGAGTGTCACACACATTCTTTAGGGTACTAATCTCATATTTAGAAACTATTCCAACCTTCTACAGAAGAGCCTGGTGACTTCTAAAAGCATTTTGCATTAATTTTGTGTGCCCCAGCTGCTTAGATCCACGTTAGCAGCTACTTGCATTTAATCAGCTCTGAATTAGTAAATAAAATAGGAGTTTGGAGCTTCTGCCCCCCATGAGATGTACCCACACAGCTGCAGCCCCTCTGGCAGATGTAGGAGGAGGGATTAAATCCTGAATTTCTCGTAGATCTTTCAAGAGATGCTTTCTCTCTGAAGTCATGATGTTTCTTGCAGCCCCTTTGCATCCTGCTCAGGCTGTTGATGTGGACATCAGTCACCAGGGACACAGGGAACTGGAAAACAGTAATGGGACATTGTGCAATCATTAATAACTCCCTGTGTTTAATTATGGCACGTGACAGACCTTCTTCTAAGGCCAGTGTCACTCTTGCCTCTGAAATTTGCTCCATCACTTTGTGAGAAGGTCTTAAGTAGTTACAAGGAAGCAGGAGGAATTCGGTTTTTAAAATCACTTTGAAATTTTCAGGACTTATTAAGTAATGAGGTTTCAGAAAAGCTCTTTCATTTGTTCCTCTAGAACAGGCACCATGTGTTAATTGCTGCCATGAAAGAATCCTGTTCCTAAGGCTTTTGATTCAGGCGTTCTGGATTGAAGTGATTCTTCCTTCTGGAATTGATTGGTCCCAGCTCTGATTCATGAAGTAAATTCTTTCCTTCAGCACACAGCAGAAGCCTTTGAAACCCCAGCAGCATTGCCCTGTGCATGTTAATCCCATTCTGTGCCTGTGTCCAGACACTGCTTCGTACCTCATAAAATCTGCAGTTGTTACTGGGAAGTGGCTCTTACACTAATTTAATAAATTAGGCCAAGATCTAGGAGGAGTTCACTGGGCTTTTAAAAGCTTTTGATATTTCCACAGCCATTTTTCAGAACCACACGCTCGATTAGAAGTCCCAGGGAATCTTATTCCCTGCCTGCAACGTGCTGCATCCCCAGTTCCTGCACGCTCTGAGCTAAACACCCTTTCTTCCTGTTGGACAGGTTGCTAATTGCATTTCTTTTAGCACTAATCCAAGTATTTCAAAACATTCCATGTGCAACTGAGCCTCGCTCTCCTTCAGCAGGAGAGGTGGGGCTGGGTAGTCAGACTTTCTCACTGAAAGTTTTATAGGGTAGCTTTTTTTGAGTGGCTTAACAATTTGACTGGGAATTTGCCTGGAAAAAAAGCTGCTGTGGGAAGTGTCTATCCTAATGCTTAGCCCATCACAGTTTAGTCTTTCCTTGTATTTAGACAGGCTTGGTTTGGTCTGTGTCAAACATGGATCAGACTAGAAGGTGGATTTTTGGAGTCTCCTTGTATCTTCATAAATAGATAATTTTTATTTTCTTCATATTATCAAATCCTGCTTGTGGGAGTCTCACAGGTACTTCTGTGAGTGCTCCTGGAATAACAGAGGTTTGTGAAGAATACCAAACAGTCATGGAATCCACATTGTGAAGGCAGAGCTTTTATTACTATTTTTGAAATTTTTTTTAATATTAGACTTCAAGGTCCCTGACTTTGTCTATACATTTCCACTCGAAGTGTGTTTGATCACTCTGTTAAATGGAATCCTTATGGGGAATTTGGGGCCAACAACACTGAAACCTGTTAGCTGAAACACAAACCATTCTCTTCTGGGGAAATTAGAGGTCTGACTTTTGAAATTTAAGTGCTTGTCCATCTGTCTTTCTTCAAATAGCCTCCAGTTAAGTGTTTAAATGTGTTGTGAGTGCATTTCCACAAAAATAAAAACTACAGGGCTGTGTTAGGAGGTTTTTTGTTGGTAAAGCCGCTGCTGGCTCCAACTGGAACAGGATGAAAATGCCACAAGCTGCTGGCTGGAAGGGTCTGTTCTGGGCTGCCCCTCAATCCCATTCCTGCAGCCAGAGAAAGGTTTGGTGTTTGCACTTAGAGCATCTCACGGTGGTTCTGCAGGGTTCTCTGCTCACCCTCGGCAGCAGCTGAGCCACTTGGGAGCACCAGGGTAGCACCTGGGATTTTTATGCCAATCTCTCCCAGATTTCAGAGATTTTAGGTAAAGGAGTGAAGAAAGAGCTGAGAAGGGCCCTCATCTCTGTGTGTCCCTGTCTGGAGGGAGGGCCCTGAGCAGGGCCTGAGCTCTGCTCCCTGGGACCCAGCAGTGGCACTGGAGGAATGGGCAGGGACTGATCCCAGGGAGTCCCACCTGAACATGAGGAAGAACAGCTTTACACAATCTGGGACACACTGCCCAGAGAGGGTGTGGAGTGTCCCTCACCAGAGATGTTCCAGACCCATCTGGACTCAATCCTGTGCTCTGGGCTGGCCCTGCTGGAGCAGGGAGGTGGCACCAGATGAGGCCCTGTGGGCCATTCAGCCTGACCCAGCTGGGATCCTGTGGACTCCTCTCCAAAGCAACCACATTTTAAGCAGCTGTTTAAAATCACAAAATCTCAGAATCACTGAGGTTGGAAAAGCNTGTCCCCTCCTGTCAGGAGTTGTGCAGAGCCAAAAGGTCCCCCCTGAGCCTCCTTTTCTCCAGGCTGAGCCCCTTTCCAGCTCCCTCAGCTGCTCCTGGTGCTCCAGCCTGTTCCCCAGCTCCATTCCCTTCCCTGGACATGCTCCAACCCCTCCATGTCCTTCTTGTGGTGAGAGTCCCAGAACTGGACACAGCCCTGAGATGAGAACCATGACCTGAGAACGTCACTTGGGTGGATGTGACACAACAACTCCACTTCTCCTGGTCTCACATTTCCTATCAGGTGTGGTCAGGAGGAGTGAAGGGAGCAAAGCAGAGGCTGGGCTTTGTGCTTTGCATCAAACAGGTGTCAGACCCTGCTGCCTTTCTGAGAAATGAGTGACAAAGGGCTGCTGAGAAAAAGCCTTTCCCTGTGGCCAGCACTGGGACCTGGTGCTGCAGCCAGGGGCTTGGAAAAGTGAGTGGGGAAAGGGGAGAGAAAGGGTAGAGGTGCTTTTCTTAAAGCCAACAGTGATGTGTGTAAGTTGGTTACTCCAAGGGGAAATGAAAAGCAAAATGCAGGTTTCCAGAATGGGAGTTATAAAAGCCTCAAGCAGATGGGCAAAGGGTTCCCGTTAATCTTTTAATACCAAATCTTTCATTAAGAACACAAAAATCTCTTCCACACCTGCAGAAATTGTAGTAAAACCTGCAGCTTTACAAACCCTGTTAAGTCCTTCAAACTGTTCAAAGGGTTTCCTAATGTTATGCTAAATGTAGAGTTTATTTCAAAGCAGAATAGTGGAGGAAAATATGGACCTTAATCATAGCCAGCAGTGTTTGACTCAAATACTGTCAGATCCCAGATAAACTACACAATCAATTTGTATTTGCATGAAAACAATTTTTAATATTTAATGTTCAATTGCTGAAGCCTTGTTGTTGAATATATAGGAAGGAACAGATTGAAACTCAAGAGATACTTTTTTATATAGAAAACCTGAAGCCAGGGAATCGCCCCGGGTGAGTTTGGAGAGCTCAGTCCCCTTTTTGCCAGTGTTTGAAATGGCTGTGAAGAGTATAATTCTTACAGGTAGATTGCTCTGGGCATCTTTTGGTTTTTTTGGAAGTTCAGCTTCTGTGCATGAGGTCAGACCCACCAATATTAAACCTTTCAGAGCCATGGAATATCATGAACTGGAAGGAAGGAACCATCCAGACCAACTCCTGGCGCTGCACAGACACCCCAACAATCCCACCCCGTGCATCCCTTGGAGTGTTGTCTAAATGCTCCTGGGAGCTCTGGTAGCCTCGGGGCCATGACCAGGCTCTGTCTCATTGTCTGTTTTTCTTGTCTCCTGGTCTGACTGTCCCTTTCCTTGTCTCCTGGCAGGTCACCGTGGAGCAACAAGTACGACCCTCCCCTGGAGGACGGTGCCATGCCCTCGGCTCGCCTGCGCAAGCTGGAGGTGGAAGCCAACAATGCCTTTGACCAGTACAGAGACTTGTATGTCAGTCCTACCCTCAGAGCCCTGTCTGTCTGTCTGTCTGTCTGTCTGGGTCCCCTGGGGCAGGCGTGCAGTGCACACAGAGGGTCTGGCAGGGGGAGGCAGCGCTGGGGTTTGTGACACCAGATGTGATCAGATCTGTCAGCTGATGCCAAAGGCAGGTGCTGAGGTGCTTTCCCACCTCCTTCCCCCTTGAACAGATTGATGCTGTCTCTGTCCTGGCATGACCTGGCTTCTCTTTGATCTCTGAGTTCAGTCTTAAACCATCTGCATTTTCCATTCCCTCCAGGCTGTACTCTTAAAAAATCTCTATGTACAGAAGCAGCTCGCACATCTTCCAGTAAAACAGGCACTGAATGCTGAAATGCAGCAGTTGGACAGGGATTAATGTACTTCTGCTGCAGGATGCTTGTTTCAGGCCCTGTCTTATTAAAGAGGTGTAAAACGAAGGAATTAATAGAGCATGTGTGAGATAAATGTAGATGAGGCAGTGGCTTTTTTAAAGCAGCAATAAGAAGCTGTCTGGATGAGTTATCAGTTGAACATTTTTTCTGTAAATTTGGGCTGTACTAGTCCTGCACTGCACTTGCCTCCAAATCCTTGGGCTAAAATCAGGTTCAGCTGTGGGCTCTGTACTCTGTGGCCTCCTAAGCAGCACTGGGGTAGAAAGTGATGCTAAAGCTACAGAGCAAGTGAGTGTAGCAAAGCAAAATGAACCAGTAAGTGTGTCCTTTACTGGGACACTTTCTTAGGAAGGAGCCTAAAGACCATGAAAAAAGTGAACAAACTTCATTGCTGCTTCATGTTGCCTGAAAAGGGAGATAAAACACAGCCTTAGATGTAGTTCATCATGTTACAGTGCTGACAGAAGCGCATTAAAAGGAACTTTTCTTGCTGGGCTCTGTGACTCAGTGTAAATGTAGCCTGTCCAAATGTGTTAAGCATCACACTTCTGTTACAGGTATCAAATTTTTACTTCTTTTCGTGCATTAGCTCTCCAACTTCTCTTGTAAGTAACAGTTGTTATTGGTATCTGGACTGACTGGAAGAAAGGAATTTTGCATATTCAGCAAAGCCAGATTTGCAGTTACTCCCCAGATGCAGAACACAGCAGGACCAATAAGATTTTTAATACCCTGAGATGAAAATGAGGAGGTTTTTGGAACCAAGGTTGTCTTTTTAAATCCCTCTCTGCTCAGATGACCATGAAGTCATGGCTGGATACAATAACTTCTTTAAACAGCTTGAATTGGCTGAAAGGAAAGCACAGGGCAGGTTTCTGACTGAGGTGAATCTGCTGAGCCCTGCTCAGCATGGGGTACAGCAGTACCTTTATATAACAGTCTTCATGTATTGTGTGGAAGGAAAAGGTGAGGTTGTTCCAAATTGCATCTTTCTGTTTGTCAGTGCAAGTTTTGCAGGCAGGAATGGTCAGAGGGGATCTAGGAGGGATCACAGCCAGGAGGACAGGTCAGACTATGAGCACAGGTGCCAGCACAGAACACTTGTTGAGATCCCTGAAGTGGAGGAGGAAAAGAGGACAGGGGTGGCTTAATGTTTGGCAGTTCTTGCAGTTGGGCTCTGCAGTTTTCTGGATAAGACAGTTGGATTTTTGTGTTTTGACAGCAGGAGGTTAATTTTTACTTGGAGATCAGAGGGTAGAAATTCAGAGGTGGTAACAATGCCAGCTTCTCTCAGTGCCGCTCTTGCCAACACGTTGGGTTGGGAATGGCTGCAGCAATTCCTGAAGGAGCAGCTGCTAGAGCTGTGTGGGGAGGGCTGTGATGGGAAGGGGATGGCAGTGGCAGGGATGTCACTTCATGGCTGCTGACCCTGGGGATGTGCTGTAAAGCCAGCAGTGGGGCTGGGCCAAGCAGAGTCGATGGAGGTGTCACTGCCCTGCTGCTCTGGCAGCTCCTGGAGCTGGGGAGGGAGGGCACAAGGCATCCTGGGCCAGGAACCTGCATTCTTCCAAATTCCAGAGCCAGGGACAGCAGAGCTTTTCCACCATTGGGAGAACTTCAGGCTCATTGATGTAATAATCAAAGAGCTAAGCATGCTGGCAGCTCTTGGGACTGTTCTCTTTTGTGGAAATTCTGGTTACTGTTAGATGGGGAGATCTATTCCATGAACCCTCCAGGGATCAGTCTGTAGGCAGTGTGCAGAAAATCTACATTTTGAGTTGACCTGCAGAGGCTTTCATTGTTTCTGTTCACTCTGGTGAGGTTGCCTGCTCACACAGATCCTTCACAGGGGTCACCAGGCTAACTGATATTTCACATAACAAATCCTCTCTTAAAAAAATACCAGTTTTTGCAGTGGCTGCAGATGAAGAGGATGAAAATGGTGCTGAGGGAGAAGCCTCAAATCTGACACATCAGCTCCTCAGCAGTAGTCCCGTAAGAGGCTGTTCTGTCCCTCTGTGGGGCAGAGAATGTTTCTGAGCTGCCTCTATAGCCACAGCTGCTGGGTTATGGAAGAGAGGTAACAGTGAATACAAAAGTAATCACATCACTCACAGGGAACACCAGATCTCAGCATGCCTGAATTTCCTGGGCTGTTCAGGCATTTTATTCCTATATTGAGAGTTTCTGCTGGGTTTTTCAGAGCAAGTAGTGGCTTTGTGTCCAGACTTGCTAGACAGTGTCTGCTGTCCTGGGTTGCTCCAAGCCCTGTCCAGTCTGGTCTTGGACACTTCCAGAGATCCAGGGGAAGCCACAGCTTCTCTGGGCACCCTGTGCCATGGCCTGCCCACCCTCACAGGGAGCAATTCCATCCCAAGATCCCATCTAACCCTGCCCTCTGGCAGTGGGAAACCATTCCCTGTGTCCTGGCACTCCCAGCCCTTGTCTAAAGTCTCTTTCCATCTTTCCTGTNGGACTTGTCCAAAGTCTCTGGAAAAAAGTCAAAAGGCACTGGAAGGCTGGAGTCACCCCAGAGCCTCCTCTTCTCCAGACTGAACAATCCCAGGTCTCAGAAGTTGCTGTGCATGGGGCTCACTTCACTCCTGAGCTTCCAAACACACCTGGTGTTGGTCATTCCAGCAGCTGTAGGTAAAGGGGGATATTGGAGAACATCTCCATCCCACTCTGCTCTCCGCGTGTCCAAACCTCCCCTGGATCAGCTCCCATTTTACCTTGAACACACAAAGTGCTGATATCTCACAAAGTGCTGATATCTCACAGAATTATCTCGGGCCTCTCCCAGCACTTCAAATTGCTTCAGTTTTTCCTTGTGTCAGTCCCATTTGGCCCACACACCTTTCCTTTTTAGAGTTTCTCTTTTCATCAGGTGTGTTAAATCTCCACCTACGTTCAGTGAGTCACTGCATTGTATTTGCCATTTCCCAAGGGGTTGGCACCTGCTGTTGTGGGTGTTTTGAGGGAAACAGCCTGTTACGGATTTTTAGCAGTTTGTGTGGAATAAACCAGTCAGATTTGCTTGCTAGGGACCTTAAAATTCAATTTTGTCCCCAAAAGCTTAATGGCCACTGAGTGACTGTAGTGTGAAAACAAGTTTGGGGAGGTCTTGTAATATTGCATGTAATAAAATCATGTAAGCTGGAGAAGAACAATTCTGCTGAACCTTCAGTGCCTATGAACCAGTGCTGAATTGGCCTTAAGTGACTGTTCTAGTGCAAACTACCTTTAGTATCTCTGGAGTTTCCCACCTTTTCTTTCTGGAGGCATTTGGGTTAAAGAGGAATTACACTAGGTTTTAGTTCCCTCTCTGTTCTCTGTGTTAAACAACAAGCATATTTCTTGGTTATCTGTTTTACCAAAATCCATGTCACTTTCCCAAAAAACAACTGTTCCATTTCCATCTCCTGCTGCCAGGTTTAACTCTGACAGTGCCTGGAGCTAATGCTCTGGTATGTTTGTGTTCAGTAGGTTATTATTCCCAGATGGAAGTCTAATATCTTACACCACTCAGTTAGAGCCTTGGCTTTCCACTTCCAATATGGTGAAGATAATTTCTTCCAACACATGGTTGTAATTTATTGCCCTTTGCTTGACGTGTGTGTGCTTGATTGAAATCAAAGCGTAATGAGGACCAGGGCAGCTGGTTAAATCTCTCTATTTTAGATTCTGCCTTCCCTTGTTTTGGGTTGGAGATAATCAGGCCTTTAATTAGGTAATCTAATGGCTCTTTGTTGTCTGGAAGGAATAATTTCTGAAGTGATTAAATAGACCTCCCCTGGGAAGGATGCTGCTGATCTGTCTGCAAACAGGATGAGTTTTGGCAACTTTGGACTGGTTTAATGACTGACATACATTTAGAAAGCTATTCCTCCTTTTTTTCTGTGGCTTAAATTGGATTTATTGGTGCTTTTGATTTTTAACAGCTTTAAAAAAAGATAAAACATCTTCTTAATCATTCTGCTCCAGAAAATGTTTGTATTGATTAAGATTTTGAGTTTCCTCAACAGAGTGAGCAATGAAACCTTTTGAACTTCTGCTTCTGTCTCTATTTTGATGTTGATCCATTTTCAGTTTGTTATATTAGAGCTCTGGACTAGGAATTTGGTAGGAGTGGAAAGAGGTCTGGGAGAGGATTGACCTCTGAAATGTCTTTGTTGTGTGTAATCCTTTTATTATTGAATTTTGATTGGAATCTGGTCCAGAATAGTTACTCCAGTTTGGGATGGTGTTAGCAGTGCTTAGGGTGGCACCCCAGGCCTCTGCTCTTTGCAGTGTGGATCTTCCTGTCCTGTGGATGGAACACAGGTGTTCTTTGCAGCCAGCTGAGCACCCACTGCCTTTCTCTGCTCTGGAGGAGGAATTCCCTGGGCCATGTGCCTCAGGAATATGTGGGTTGAGGAGCCTTTTGCCAGAGTTTGGGCAGGTACAGCAGTGAAATGCCAGTCACAGATGAGTTTGCCCTTTCATTTTTGAGTGCTCAGGGCTGACTGTATTTTTTATTTTTATTACTCTGTTGAATCTCGTGGAACAGCCTGGCTTTGCTGGGCTTCAAGGATGTCTCATTTTGACTACTGCGTGCCATCATCTGTACTGAGTGTTCAGATGTCCCATAAACTGCTGGATAGTTCAACTTTCTTTAGCTGTTTTTACCCTTTTTCCTAGTTTATTTTGGATCGTGTGCTTGAACAACCTCTGACACTGCCTTAGTCCACTTGTCCTGATAAGAAAAAAAAATGAAAGCCTCTGTTAGTGCTGCCCTTGGACTGTAACTGTTTCTGAGATCTGCTGCAGTGTCATCTGAGTTCTCCTTCCCTGACAGACCCCAAGAGCCTTTCAGTGGAGGTCAGGCCAGCTCACAGAATACTTTGCACTTCTTGCAGGGTTTGTAGCAACTGCTGCGTTCATCTATTTGCCCAGCTTGGCTGTACTTTGTGCATGGAACAGCCCTGATTCCCCCAAGGAAAGAGCAGATGTAAGAGGTGTGATGAGGGGGTTGCTTTCAGCACAGCCTGCCCTGGCACAGGGTGCCCAGAGAAGCTGTGGATGCCCAACCCCTGAAGTGTCCAAGGCCAGGCTGGGTGGGGTTGAAGCTCACCAGGGGGTTTGGCAGCTGTGAGCCCTTTATGAGCTCTGTGTCTGTGTTCAGATGCAAACCTGGTCTGCCTGAACTGGAAGCCCCTGGAAAGCTTTGAAGTGACTTTATTGCCATCAGCTCCCTGTTCCTCATTACTCTGCAGCCCTTTGTGCTGGCTTTCTTCTGGGCATGGGAGTTCCTGGGGCTGCACAGCCAGGGCCCTGCAGATTGGATCCAGATGGGTTTGTTGTGCATCCCAGCACTAAGGAAACTGCCTCTGCATTGCTCTGCTGCCTGGGGATCTGCACGATAGGGTGTGACATCAGGATTGTGTCATCGGGGAGATTCTTGCCTCAGGTCAGGCTCATGAGGCTGAGATGAAGTCTCCTAATACAGGTCTAAACCACCAAGACTTTCTCTGCTTTCTTGTCTGTGTGCTTTTATAATTACAGCCCTGCTGTTTTCCCAAGGAAATTATTCGGATGTAGAAACAGAGCAGTGTTGGGATCCCCTCCTCAGCGTGCCCATGGGCAGCTCAGAGCAGAATTAATATTGAAGTTGTTGATAAATATTACACAAATTAGAGAATCTTCTTAGGAAAGAGGGGAAAATTAAAAGTACTGGCATGCTGGAAAACTAAATCAGTTGCTCTTCATCTCATATTTTTTCTTTGGGAGTTCCATTTTGGAGCAGCTCTGCACACACTGCATTCTTATCTTCTGAATCGGAGATGTTGGGTGGAGGAGGAGTTTCTCCCTTGGGTTGCCATGGTTCTCTGTAATTACATAAAAACTGAGCACTTGGATTAGGAGGTCAGCACTGATGATGCAGCACTGTCCTCAAACACTGCTCTCTGAAGGCTTTAAATCCCTAGGAAGAAATTACTTACATTCAAAAATGAGATAAAATTTTAAACTGTCAGTTTATTGTGATCTGGAATTTTTCAATTGGTTGTCTCTAATAATCTTTTGTATTGTATGGACAGAAATCTACCTCACGCCCTCACAAACGTGCAGTGTTTCAGTAATGGAATTTGAAGACAGAGTAACTTAACAGCAGCCTTCTTGTGGCAGGTCTGATACAGAATTCTTCTGTGAGAATTGATGTCACCTGAAATCTACAGCCTCCAAAGATTTTGGCAAACTTAAACCACAGCACAGAAGATTTCTGCTGTCTCTTCCCCTCCTATCCATGTTTGGATTTCAGCTGGCAGTCTGGAATGTGGCAGACTAGAGGTGCCTGAAGCAGTGTCTGTGCTGCCCAGGGATGGCCACAGGAGGAGGTTTGGAAGCAGTGGGAGCTTCCTGGTGTTAATAAAGCAGTCCCTCATTTGGACACATTCCAGAATGGCCCCTTGTCCTGCTCATTAGGTGGCTGATGGAACTCTTTCCAGGTGACTTCTCCAAAGGCATTTGGTCATTAATTTCCATCTGCCAGGAGCAGTTGGATGGGAAGGAAAATCTGAGCAGTGCAGTTTTCATTAAATCATGAAAGGTGCTAGAAAGCACAAACTGGGAAGTTCTGGGAGACTTTGAACCTTCAGGATCCCATTGTTTGGATACTGTTTTCCTTCCTTGCAGAGTTCCTGCACTTCACAACTCTGCTGAGCAGTTTGAGTCATCCTACCGTGGTCCAGATGTGTGCTTTTAAGTACAACTGGCATTGAAGTTACACATACCTAACTGGATTGGTATGTTTGCTCCAGGGATTTTTGCACCTGTGTATGCTGGAAAGAATTCCTGTAAAATACCTGTACAGAGCCCCCAAGCATAATTTGGGCTGAGTTCATCAAGTGGGGTGCAAAACCCCTGGGCTGTGCAGAGACATTTTACCTTCTTCATTTCAAGTCTCTGGGTGAGATTGTGGAAGTGCTCCACAGTTGTGCTCCTGGGGCCAGGGAAAGAGAGAGGAGCTGTAAATCATCTGGACTCACAGCAGTGGGAGAAGTGTCACATCCTGCTCATTCCTGGTACCAGCCTGTCCTTTCATTAAAGAACAGGCTCCTGACCTCATCACTGGACAGCTGGATGGAGGCAACAATTATTTAGGGGTATCTGATCTCCTGAAGAATTTGTTCCTGCTCCTCCTTGAGGTGTGAGATTGCAGGGGATTTGTTGAACACCTGAGCAATGCCTTGGGTTTGATGGAGGGTGGGTTGCTCAAATTTGCTGCTTCCTTCATATTTCTGTTGTGATTCCTGTGCTGGTTTGAGGTGACAGGGGATGGACTTGGTGGGAGTTGTAGCACATCACTTGCCACTCCAGTCTCCTGTTCCCATGAGAGCTGGAATGTGCTTCCTCACCTCAGCATTTAGGAAATGTTTTGGGTTGCTGTGAGACACCAGCTGCTCATGCTGTGACCTCAGTCATTGTCACTCTTGTAAAAACATGCATAGCTGAATGCTCAGTATTTTCCTTTGGGGTAGGATTTTAAATGCCAGTTTTCTCGGAAGTCTGTTGATCTAAATAGCTGGAGACTTTTCCCTTTCTATGCTGAGCTTCTTTAGCTGGAAGAAATAACTATGTGACCTTCAGGGAATAAAAGAAAATATATTTTTCTGCTTTAAACCAGCCAGTTTGAAAGCCTGGAAGCCTTTGGAAGGTTTGCAGAGCCAGGCTGAGGTTCCAGGTGTTGGTGCTTTGGCATCAGGGGCTTGGGAGAGCCATAAGCCACAGACTTTTTGTCTCTGGCTCTCAGCTACTTACTGGAAAATACACAAATCTTTTATGGATGAGCGATTTGGGTTTGAGGTGTAATTGAAAGTCAGAGCTTGTTTTTATTGCTGTGTGGTGGAAACTAATTTTCTCAGCACAGCATCCAGGATCTGTTGGTGAGGCTTGGAGGAGTGGAACATTATCAGGAGGGTCACAGGGCCTTTTCTGAGCTGTCCTTCAGTGGTAAAACAAAGTGATTAATCTGGCCTCCTTCCTTGAGGGCTGTGCTGGAAGCTGGGGGATTTCCTCCTCTATCACATCCCTCTTGAAGTTAGGGCTTTGTTCTGGCCACAGCCTCTATTTCATGGGTACAGCTCCGTCTCCTTAGACAAGTTTCCATCCTGTGTCTCCACCCGCTTCAACTTCAAACAGTTCATAAAGCTTTGGATCACTCTTAGCTTAAATATTTTCTTTTATTCTTGCATTTGTAAAGTAGGTCAGTCTTAAGTGTGACATTTTTTGTATAAAACAGCTTTTTCCAGGAGTTCTGTGGTTGATGAGTAACAGATATAAAACTTCAGTGTTTGATCATGACATTAAAACTATAATTGATTTTGAGTGAACTGCTGTTCCGAATTCTGTAAAGAGAATGAATGATTACTTTGGGCCTTATGCCTTTTAGTCACCTTTTTGGGCAGCCTTATAAAAAACTGTTTTCACAGACATAGAACACTGGCTGTCCTCTCCAAGGACAGGGATGTCACTTGGTCTTGATGATCTTTAGGGTCCTTCCAACTGAACCCAACTGTGATACCATTTAGCAGTGTTTTCATTGTTAGTAAAGGGATATGACAACCATAAACCGATTTTTCATTGTTTTCTAACAAAGCTTTGTCTGTAGGTAAAGCCTGATTGATCTTGATTGAAACATCCTGGATAGGTCGGTGTCCTTAGGCAGAGGGCAGTAATTGCTTTGCTCTGAAGCTGTCCTTTGAGAATGGTTTGTCCCTTGGGATGTTTCTGAGGTACCACAATAGGAATTCCTCCTCCTTGAGGCCTCCTGAACATCCCAAAAGGTATCTGGTGGTTGCTTGGATGCTCTGGGAGAGGGCAGTTGTGGTCAGGTGGGGGTTGGTCTCTTCTCCCAGGTGACAAGAGGAAACAGCCTCCCAGGTTGTGCCAGGGGAGGTTTAATTGCATATTAGGAAAAAATACCAGGGAAGGGGTTGTAAAGCATTGGAACAGGACGTCCGGGGCAGTGGTGGAGTCACCACCCCTGGAAGTGTTCAGAAAACCTGTGGGTTTGTGGGTTAGTGCTGAACATGGTGGTGCTGGGCTGATGGTTGGACTTGATGACCTTAAAGGGCTTTTCCAACCTCAAGGATTCTGTGATTCCAGGTTCTGAAGAAGACAGATTGCCTTTTCCAGCCACGGCTGTGCAGGAGGATCAGGGCCAGGGCATCCAGAACAGGACAGCAAGGAAAGTGATGTTTAATGCAGGAGCTTTAGTGCACTGCTGCATGTGACTCTGGGCCTGTGCTCTGCCTTGCCCATCCACTTCTTTAATGGAGAAGATCCCAGTTTGTGCTTTCCTGGAGCCTTTTCCAAGCTGGTTCCTCTCCTGCTTGGATTTTAGTATGTGCTGCGTTTCAGTCCGTGGTGAAGGGGTTTCTTGGAGGAAACCCAGCCCTCCTGCAGCAAATCCAAGTCCACGAATGTCAATTTAAATTCCTCCCAATCTGTCATCCTGTTTTCTATTATGGACCAATTAGCCTGTGGCACCTCTTTATTTTTCTTTTAAAAAACCCCCAGCAATGTTCCCCTTTCCAACTGTGACTTTCCTGGGTTCAGAAATCTCACTTGAGTGCTATTTGAAGATGAAATCCAGTGCAGTGATAGTTTCTATATATTTTCTCCCCACGAAGGAGGAGGAGATTTTGGAGCGTTTCTGTAGTGCTGGAGCACAGAGGAGCCTTTGGATAATGTATATCCTGGCGTGCCTTGGATTCAGTCGCTGGCATTGTTGTTCCAGCCTCCAGTTCCTGGGCCTGGCCATGGCAAAGCAGCTTGATTGAAATCGCATGTTGGTATTTAAAACAATATTAATACTATATTTGATTCATTAGATCTCCAAAGGCAGTTAAAGCGTTTCCATGTGTGCGCTGTTGGTTCTGGCGGGAGGTTCTTCACATGGTTTTATGTGGTTTCAGACAACATTTTAGCACATTCTTAAAATACCCACAAAAGCCTTTATGTAAAATCTCATAAAGGTGAACCACATAAAAATTATTTTTTTCCTGTTTCATGTCATTAGGATCAAAGTACAGTAGGTAAGAAAAAATTTCCAAAACCTTGTTTTGGTCCCTCTCTTAATTAATGTTTCATGCTCATAGCAAGGTCATAAAGTGGGTAATGGGGAAACTGTCTGTGCACACTGTAATGTTCTCAGTGACTGCCAGCTCATTTTGAGTGAATTCACTGATTCTGTATATGAAAAAGAATATATTACATATATTTTTAAAGCAATCTGACTCTGAGAAGGGACAATAACTGCTTCTCTCTGGCCTCTGATTCCCACTGCTGAAGGAAGGGTCACTTAGGTTGGAGCTGAGGTTCACTGCAGGACTGGAATTCCCATTAACTGCATTAACCAAAATCCATTTGTGAATTCCCCAGGGGATATAAAAAGGGTGTTTGTTGGTTTGTTAGGTTGAAGTTGCCTGCTGGAAGCCTGGCTTTATGTGGCTGGGCTGTGCTTTTTCCGTGCTGTGTTACCAGTGGTTGGCAAATGCCCCAGGACAGTGGGTCCTGAATTGCCCGGGCTGGGCTTGGTGAGGAGAGGCAGAGCCACCCATTAAAAATAAAAGGCTGTGGTCAGCTAATAGGAAATTGTTTACCCCTCCTGAGGTCAGCAGTGGTTTGGGTAAAGGCTTGGATGTCTGCAGTTGAAAGGAATTGGGACTCTTTGGTGACTCTGCCTTCTTCAAACAACGTATTGAGCTGATCCGTGAGTGCACAGAATGTGCTGGAAGTGTTGAAACTCTCTGGCATTCACTTCCCACTGTCTTTTCTCCTAACTGTTGGCAAGGGTGGGTTAGTGTGCTTTAATCCACAATGCTTCCAGGTAATCCATGAACTCCAAATTGCAGTAAACTGACTTTAAGCACCATTCACAACTGGAAGGCCATTGTTAGAAAGGAGGGAAGTGCAGAGGTAGGAAGGTTCAATGATTTTTTCCTGTTGGCTGTGAGGGGTGATGTCCTCTCTTGCAGAAGAGGAACAAGTGGTCACTCCCAGGTGTGTGGGACGCTCAGAGGCAGAATGCAGACCAGGTTGATCTGCCTGGGAAGTGGCAGTCCTGGCAGCTCCTCATGTCTTTGAATGATGAGATTTTGCCCTCCTGCAGGCAATGAAAAGTCTGACTGTCAGCATTTCGTGTTGTTAAGTTTCTTCTCCTCCTTTCACATGATCCTTGTGTGCCATGGATGAGTATTTATTATTCCCGTTTCCTTCATCCTCATTATGGCTTTGGTAACTTGAGAATGGAAGGGGTGAAATGCTGTGGGTTGCAATTCCAGTTTTCTAGAAGACAAAGCTACTCCTTTGCCTCTTTCTTCCAACAGTGTTGGGTTGTTTATCATTATTTTATAAAGTGCATTTTCCATCTGCACCAGTGTCATCCAGAGGGAGCGGGGCTCTACAGATCCCATTGCTTTGTTGGTTTTCTGAGTGAACTTTCAGCAAAAGACACCTGAGATCGAGGTAGTCTGGCTTATTTTCTCTTGTTCCCCAGATCTGATGCTGGAATAATAAAACCTCAACAGCATCTCTACATTTCCGAGATCCCTGGTTTCAGTTCAGCTCCCTTTGCAGTAAATCAATGTCAGCTTCACACAGACTTTTGAGGCAGCAACATAAAGTTACTTACTTGCTCCCTTTTGTCTTAATTAGTGAACTTTGCTGTAAAGAACTTCCAGACTTTGCCAATAGTGAGGGAAAAGAGGGGAAAAAAGACCAAATTGTAAAATAAAGCCTTACTCTCAGCCCACTTTGTGGCTCGCGCTTTTACCAGCTGTTGTAGGTAATTGGAATCAGAGGAATTGTTTGCTCAAGTCCTGTAGAAATCTGTAAATAGCTCTGGTTCTCACCAGACCTTTATTCTCCTTCAGAAAAATGTACAGTTGTTTTGTAATTAAGGTCTCTGCATTATGAGGTGATTTGAACCGCTGTTTCTGGGTGTGTAACTGTGAGAGTGTGCTGCCTTGAGAGAAAAAAAATCTGTATTAGAACTTAGAAATTCTGCTTACTTGAGATTATTATTATCAATATCTGACTCTGGCTTGGGTCCTGCTTGCTTTTAACTTGCCTTTGGGTTGCATCCTGCAGGTATTTTGAAGGTGGAGTCTCCTCTGTCTACCTCTGGGATCTGGATCATGGCTTTGCCGGGGTGATCCTCATTAAGAAAGCTGGAGATGGATCAAAGAAGATTAAGGGATGCTGGGATTCCATCCACGTGGTGGAGGTTCAGGTACAGCCTCTGGGGCAGCTGATACACCCAAGTGAAAACAAAACCCGGTTAATTCCAGACAATTAAGGAGCACAGGTGTTCCACTGAACAATGCAATATTGTGTCAGGCCTGTAAACTTCTTCCCCTTGTTAATTTTTGCAAATGCCCTGAAGCAATTTGGATAGAGATAAGTCAGGGCTGTAATCAAAAAGAATCCCAGAAGAACTGAAAGCATGTTACTTTCTGTGCATGTGATCCCGAGATGCAGGGATTTTTTTGACATAAAGAGCTACAGATAAATATCACTAATTAGGTAATAAAAACAAGGTAATAGGAGGGTAAATTGCTTTAACTAGATTTGCTTTGGAAAATTAGAGGAACGTACACACTTAGAAGTCTTTAAGAGACTGTGCTGCATGAGTGGGGTTAGACTTACCTGGCCTGTTGCTTGTGGGGTCTGCCAGGCCAGCCCCCATTTAGCTTTAGGAGGGATTTTAACCTTCTGTCTGTGTCCCTTTTTGTGCCTTTCCACTTGCAGGAGAAGTCCAGTGGCCGCACTGCCCATTACAAGCTGACCTCCACAGTGATGCTGTGGCTGCAGACCAATAAAACTGGCTCTGGTACCATGAACCTGGGGGGGAGCCTCACCAGACAGGTATGGCTGTGTCCTGCAGACCCAGGCAGCCCTGGCCTCACTCCACACCCAGCAGCCCCAGTCAGGCACAGAACAATGGGTTTGTGAGGTGTTGTATAAACATCTCTTCTCCTGCTGTTCTGCAGCCCAGTGAAGTGGTGAATGCAGTATTTAATTACAAGAAAGCCCCTTGAACTGTGCTTGACACATCGGGGCTTGCAGTTAAAAATACAAAACATTCAGCAGGAGTTCAGACTTGCTTGTAAGTCTCAGTTTGCCTGTTGGTATTCCTGACTTTTTATTCCATGCATGTTGCAGATATTTTTATCTGCAAGATTTGCCCACTTTGTCACTGGAAGATTCCAATAGGATTATAAAAATACAGGATGACTTCTTTTCTTACGTCTCTCTTTTAAAAGCCAGCTAAACCACTGAGAATAAACCTGTATTTTGCACTGACAGTAAGATTTTTTAAGGACATCAATTACATAGTATCTTCCTTTAGTTTTTTCTTCCTGCAGTACCAGGACAGCGATTTTAAAAAAATCTCCTAAAAAAATAAGACAAATCTGTCCTAAACACTGGGCTTTTGTGCCAGCATTAATGACTTTGGCTGCCTCCTGAGAGCTGGTTTTCACCAGGAAGGTGCCAGGCTGGCAGATCTCAGCAGTGCTGCAGCCCCTGACAGGCAGGATCTGCTGAACTGGACTTCCTTGGATGAGGCTGCTTCTGCCCCACCACCTGCCAAAGGCTTCTGCCTCCCTGCTGATGAACTGGGCTTGCTTTGGGCTCTGGAAGTCAGTGACTCGAGCAGAGTAATAAACTCTGGAGGACAGGAGGCACATTGTAAGGTCATGAGTGACTGGAGAGATTGGCAGCAGCTGAAACTCCTTTATGAGCCTTCCCAGGGCAGGCTGGGGCTTTCCATACAAAGGACAATGCAGACTCTGTTAAAAACCTCATGGTTTTGTACAGGTTTGAGCCAGGTGAAGCCACGGAGGGTCTGGGATTGCAGAGAGGGACTGAAACTGGGTTAGTCTTGCACAGCTTGCCCCAGCCTGGGTGGTTTTTCTTTCCATGTTGTTGACATTGAAGAAGCTGATGGAAAAGCAAGTGAAGGAAAAAGGCATCTGGAGACAGTTTGGAGCCTTTTTTTTGACTCTTTTTTCAGTAATTACACCCGAGTTATGGTGACCCGGACAAATATTTAATCACAGGCCTTGCTAATCCTGTAAATCAGGGCTGTGAAGTGCAGGCCAAGGGCTTGACTCTGGCCCTGGCCTCTGGAGCACAAGCTGTGCCAAGGAAAACAAGGGCCTGTGGAGAATGGGTGTCCTCAGTACACCTTGGCCTGAGCTGCTGGGCCTTGCTTGGTTTGACTTTCCCTCTCAAAGCTTCAGTGGGGAGATTGATGCTTCTGTCATCATTTTAACAGCAGAACATTGGATTCAGATGTGGTGCATGGAGCCAGGGCCTGGGTCAGGAACGGTGCAGAAGCAGCGGGGTGAAGATGCACAGCTCCTGCACAAACAGGGGAACCTGTGGGCACATTCCAGCCTGGGCTTTGCTGGCTGTGCATGGGACAGGATCCTGCAGGAAACTGCAGTTTCCACACTGCCTTGAGGTGTTCTGTGTGAGCAGGAGCTGTTTGTCCCCAGCTGGAAATTCACCTGCAGCTGGACTAAACTCCTGCGTGCAAGGCTTGGACTTTGCTCTAAACCCAGTGTGCTACATCACCCAAGGTCTGCAAGTTTTACTACTCCTTCTTTGATCAGCCCTTTATGCAACCTGCAGCAAACTGAGCCACCAAGAGTTGGTTTTAGTTACCTCTTGAACAGCATGCTACAGTTTCACCTTGACAGGTATCAGTAATGTTTTGAAAATCTTGGTACATGGTAAATTTATACAGTTTTGGTCAACTCACCATTTTAGCTACTTGACCACCTTTGATCCTAAAATGAGAGTAGCAGATGTCCTTGTGTTGAAGAGGAAGCTTTTGAAGTGTTCACAAGTTTGGTCATATCCTGGCTCACAAGCTGATGGCACAGCAGCCTCTCAGAGCTTGGGAAGGGAGGGCTGGTGAGAGCCATTCCTCCAGAAGCAGTTTGGCCTCGTAGCTGCCAGTGGGGGATTTTCTGAGTGCTGCTGGAGTGATGAACTTGGTGGTCAGGAACAGGCCAAAGGAACAGCTCAGGGAATGCCACGTGGTGGAGCTGAGCCTGGAGCTGGAATAAGGGTCTAGAAATAGCTTTTTTCTGCAGTCACTTCCTGGAGGTGAGAGATTGTTGCCCTGCACCTGACACAAACAGGGGGTTTTGTTGCTTTTGTCAAGACCATTTGGAAAATCCTGCCTTTCTTGAATAACCCCAGGCTCATTCCTGTCAGGCTCCCACTTGGGCTGTTCATAAATGTTGCACTAAATTTTTGAGAAGGATTTTTTCCTCTCTCTTGAACACACTGTGTTTGTTGCTGTGGCTGCCCCTTCCTGGAGGTGTCCAAGGCCAGGCTGGATGGGGTTTTGAGCAGCCTGGGACAGTGAAAGTGTCCCTGCTCATGGCAGGGGTGTCACTGGGTGGGCTTTGATCCTTCCAACCCAAACCATTCCAGGATTGTGGGATTCTCTTGGAGTGTTCCCACAGCTGCTTTGGGGGCACGTGCTGGTGTCTCCTGGGTAGAGGCTACTCAGAGGTCACATCCCTGGCCTGTGTCTGCTTCATTTTATACACTGGGAGTTGACATCTCTCTTCCAGTGCCTTGAACTACTTTTCCTTGGTTTCCCCAGTGCACTTTTTTGTCTGCTACAATATGAGTTGTCTCTGTTTCTAAGAAGAAACAAATATTTTATATTTGTGAGTGGACAGATTAAGGAAAAGGGGAGATATCGAGGATTCAGCCTGTTTTGGGACGTTGAAAACTCCCCTTGGTGTAGCTTTAATTTACTTTACCTGATGGATTTTTGAATTTCAGGCTTTTGCTTTATCAGTTCAGTTACAGAATTTCAGATTCTGTCCTGATCCAGTAGAGGAATGGGTGTTCATACACACACAGGAGTGTGCAACACAAACCCCTGTTTATTGTCATATCCACTCCTTTATACAATCTATCTTTATGCATAATTACTTTATGGATGTGCACAAATTAACTTATCTTGAGAGGGTGAGGCCAGTTCTTAGCCAGCTCCAGGCACACAGGATCCATGAATTGTAATTCTGGCCTGAAAACTTAGGGAGAGTTAAAGCTGAAGTGACATCTTCACCCTGGAACTTCATTAGGTCCTGGCTGCAGCAGTGCCTCTGTGTGGCAGAGACTCTCCTTTGCCTGGGGGGGTTTGGCTGGAATTTTTAGGAATAAATGTTGTTCTATACAAATACTGCCAGAAAGGACGCAGGGAGCAGGACTTGCAGGGAAATGAAACGTGCCAGCAGCTTTTCAATTACCTTGCACGTTCTCTGGGGGCTGCAGGTACCTCCCCCCCTCCTGATTGAAGCCAGATGTTTGGCAGATGATTTTCCCTGGCAGATTTTGGGGTCCTGTCCCCTCTGTGTACGTTGGAATCACTTGTGTCGCTCGCCACGGCTCCAAACGGCTTTGGCTGCATTTTGAGGTTTCATTAGGCTGCACTTTTATTTAAGGTAAGAGCAGCTGTGTGATCTTGTTTCACTTGGTGCAAAGGAGATGTAAAGACTTCCCCTTTCCTGGCAAACAGTCAGCACTGCACTTTGCTGGATGGGCTTCTGCAGCCTCCTCCTTCCAGACAGGATGAACAGGTGCCTTCCTGAGGTGTCCTGGTGCACAAAGAACCTGTGTGTGTGTTTGCTGAGCCAGGGTGAGCCTGAGGAAGTCAGTTTGCTGAGAAAGAAGTTGGCTCCAGACCTACAGTTTATTTACATTTGGAGATGTGGGAAGGGGAGGATGTAAAGTCACAGGGAAGTGAGGCCTGAGATTTGGGATTGAAGTAGCACAGAGGTTGATTTTTGAACTTGGAACACTCTCTAGCGAGGGCAGAAGGTTTTGCAGAGCTGGATGAAGGCTGCAGTGTGCAAACAGAGCAATCCCTGCCTGCAGGAGGAGCTGCCATGGGATCTGCTGCTGCTCAGTGAAACCCAGGCAGAGCCATTCTGCCATTTATCATCCAGGGAAGTCCCTGTGCTCAGCAATGAGGAGACTCATCCATTTCCATCAAGGGCAGCTTTCATGGAAAAGCCCATCCCACCGACTTCCAGATGTTGTAACTTTGTTTTTTCCACCAGCAGGACCTTGTTGTGATCCTTGAGCTCCCCCTCAGCAGTTCCCAGTGCCCTGGAGTCTCTTTAGTCACCAGCTGAGCCATGTTTAGATGCAGGGGACAGCAGGGATGTGCTGGCAGGGCTTGTCCAGGGAATTATTTCTGCCTCACTTTTCCATCATGAGGGTGGGAAGGCCCTGGCACCTCTCAGGCTGCCCAGAGCAGCTGTGGCTGCCCCTGGATCCCTGGCAGTGTCCTGGAGCCAGCTGGGACAGGGAAAGGTGTCCCTGCCCATGGCAGGGGTGGAATGGGATGAACTTTGAGGTCCCCTATGGATTTCACAGAGGTTCAGTTCTGTAATAGTTGAGGAAAAGGGAGGAGAGGAGTTGAGGCAGGTAAAGGCCGTGTAGGTTTGCCCATGGTTTTGGCTGGACAGTTTGACAAAGGAAATGGGATGTGTGTGGTTGCACTGGTGAGAGCAAATCTCTCACCAGGGATGGGGTCAGTTCTCAGCTGATTCCTACAGTGCTGCAAGCCCTGCAGAGATCACAACCTCCATTTATTGGTTATAGTTTGAAGTAAGTGTTGGAGAGGCAGGCCAAATGTTGCCTTACTGATTTCCACCTGGAGCCTTCAGCCTGCCCACTGCCTGTGGCTTTGGGAGCCTTTGGCACACATTGCTGTTTGTGTTTCATTAAAGGGATTTCCACTTTGCTCCGTGGCCAGAGCAGCTGTGGGTGTTGTTGGCTTTTTAGGGCAAAATGGAGGATGAGTTCCCTTCTACCTCTGTTGGTATTTTCAGACACTTTCATGGTGAAACAAAGTGTTTATCCAGCTTAAATGTCCCTCTTTATATTATTCCTCCAACGAATGTTTACAGAAAGCCCAGACAGCTGCTTTATTCCGTGCAGGAAACATCCAAAGTGACCAGCCAGCCCTGGAGATCTCCCAGAGGATGTTTCCCTGTGAGTCAGAGCAGATGGCTGGGGGAGCCAGGCAGGGGAGCCAGGCCTGGATCTGCTGCAGGAGAGCTGGGGCTGGGCTGGGCTCACCCTGGGCTTTGCTGAGCCCAGCAGGCAGGTGGGCAGTGACAGGGGAAGGATGAGCTGCTCCTTAACATCAGCCTAGAGAGGGAATTTCCCCTCAGAGCAAATGCAGCCCTTTATTTAAGCAGCAGAAGTGCTGCTGCTTGAGCCTGTGCAGTGCCAGCCACCGGATGGAGCCTTTAAAAACCCCAACAATTCACCAAACCCAACTGTTTGTAGGACATGGCTGATCTTAACTCTGCACTCCATTAAACAGCCTCTTGTAACATCTGGCCTTCCAGAGCACATAAAAATGTTTTCCTTCTGGCAGCAGTTTTTATGGAGATGTAATAATATACATTAAAAAAAAATTCTATTTTCAGATTCTGCTGCTTAACCATGGAGCTGGGCCTGTCCAGGTGTGGAGGAGGCACAGCAGGGAGCCTGTGGCAGTAACTGCCCCACTGCCAGCTCCCAGCTGCCCAAGATTTGGGCAATTTGCTGATAATTCCCAACTCCCCATAATGTGTGGATGTGTGTTTGTGTAGTTGAGGTTTGCATTGTCCCTGCACTGCAGCTGGATCCCTTCTCCAGGCAGTGTCTCCATTCCCTGTAAACAGTCTGAAGGCAAAATTAAACGTCCTGCTGCTCTCTCTCCCCCTCTTCCAGGTTATCTTTTGCCTTCAGGGGTCCAGCTAAATTACACGCTTCCCCAAGCCTGTTACAGACTTGGCTTATTAGAAGAAACCTGTAGCTGGCCCAGATTTTTAAACTCTGCCCTGAGGGAGGGATAGGAACAGATGGATAAGAGAATTCAGTGAGATTAGTAAAACCCTTTGAAGAGTGTTCTTCCCACTGCATTTGTCTCCCAGTTTTGTTTTCTTGCTGTCTCAGCAAATCTTGCTGAGGTTCCTGGGTCTGATGCTCATTGTTCAACAGCTTGGCCACAGTTTTCACCTCAAGAGCTGGGGAGGATGGACTTTCCCTGAGCACACAGCCCATGGAAGGCCATGGGATGGGTGTTCCATGAGGCACAGTCAGATGAAATCAAGTGAGTGTTGCAGGTGCAGTTCCAGCTCCCAGTTTGGATGCTGGGGTAAAAGATCTCAGCTGGTTCAGGGCGCTGTGTCCTGTTCAGGTCCTGCACTGAGGGCATCTGTACTCTTGAGTTTTCCAGCTCTCAGTTTCTCCTGCAAAAGACACTTGGATGTTCTGTAGTGGGGAGGGAGTGGCTGTTGTGGGGCCTGTCTGCAGCAGGGGTTATTTTCATTCCTGGTTTTTTATTCCACCACATCTGCATTACCAACATGTGCCTGTGGCAAGTACTGGGAATTCCTCAGCATGTTCTCCTGTGTCTGCACACTGGGGGAGTTGGTGACACTTCTCCCAGCCCTCCTGGACACTGCCCTGCCCCAGATTCCCTGTGATGGATGGATCTGTGCTTTCCTTTCCAGATGGAGAAGGATGAGACTGTGAGTGACTCCTCTCCACACATAGCCAACATCGGGCGCTTGGTAGAGGTGAGTGCAGGTTCTTTTGCCCAGATTTGATCCCATACCTCAGAATTTTGTTGCATTTTTCTTTACAAGGAACTTACTAATTCCTGTTGTTGCTCAGTGTGTGGTGGCCCAGTGCTCCTCCTGCCATCCCTCTGGCTGTTTGTGGGTACAAAGCCAGCCCTCTGCCCCTTGTCCCCTGCTCACCCTGGGAAATGGGTGTTCATTCCTGAGCACTGATTAACAACTTCTTACCCTCATATTGGCTTTTGCAGCCACTTTTGGGGAGAATTATTTCAAGTCAGGTTGCTACACAGCACTGTCCCTTGGACTGGAAGTTCAGTGTGTATCAAGTGCTTGTGAAATCCCCTGGAATTTGGTTTAGTGTTGGATTTTGTGGCAGCTCTCAGTCCTGGAAGCTCAGCACAAGGAGTGGAGCTGCTCAGAAGGTGTTAGCACCACTTCACTGCACTGTCCTGACTGAAGGTGTGCCAGACTTTATTCATTGTTTTAGCCAAGAAAGGAGGAAATTCTCAACTGATGATGCATTTTTAGGGCCTGGGAAATTAAAGAAAGGCAGCTACTTCTTTTTTGATCCCTTTTTTAAGTTTTTTGCTTGAGTGAAAGCAATGCAATGAAAAAAAAGCTGCTTTGTTACAAGATCTCTCTCAGAGTTCTGTCGTGCAGCCTTAAAGAACAAGTCAAAAATTCAAAGTCACTCCTGAGCACAGAACTCTGGACTGTTGGTTATCCTGAAGGACTGACTTGGCACTTGGAGCCCCTCCAGTGCCAGGAAGCTGCACTGGGAGGTTGGGGTGATGCATTTTCCTTCTGTCAGAGCTGGAGAGAAGCTGCCCTCTCGTGGTGCAGAGAGCTGCCAGAGCCGGGAGAGATGGCCTGGGAGGGGAGAGCAGGAACAAAGCCCTGCTGCTGCTGGGGTGGGAGCAGAGGCTGGTCCCAGTGGCTTTGGTGGGATCTGGGCACTGGGAATGCTCCAGGGGTTGTGCTCAGAGAGAGCCTGGTGCTGCACCATCCCTGCAGACAACTGAGGCGACTAAAGAGCTCTGTGTTACTTTCTTTCCAGGACATGGAAAACAAAATCAGAAGTACACTGAATGAGATTTATTTTGGAAAGACAAAGGACATCGTTAATGGGCTGAGGTAAGGGAACTGCAGTGGGTGGGGACCCTTCGCATCCCTGCGCTGCCACCCCCACCTCCAGGTCCTTGTTTTTCCTCTCCCTGTGCCAAATTTGGGACAGATTTGTTGTGTGGAGTTCAGGGAACTCTTCTGCTGCAGAAATCTGAAGCAGTGTTTTAATCCCTTGTTCCTTCACCAGGAGCAAAACAGCTCAACTAACACTTGTACTTTTGGATTATTTTTTCATTAGTTTTATTCTTCACAGTCCTGCAAGCTGTACTTAAATTCTGTCTTCTCTTTCTACTGTCCTTAAACATGGTCCCAGAATTAAGTCATTCCATGAGGGGTTTGTGGTGTTTAGACTTCGTTTTGAATTCTGTCTTTCTCTCAACACCACTGGCCAAAATACAGTGTATGGGAAGAGATTAGATTCCCTGTGCCTTTCTGTAGGGAAACTGTGCTGTACTTTTCAGCCCCTGCTCGTTCCTGGACAGGAATTGGACATGGAAATCCCAAGCTGGTAATTCTCATGCTCACAGAGGAAAGTACAGAACTGTGATGCCAAATCACTTCATTTTAAAGTACAGAGAGACCTCCCAGCATAGTGTGGTAATGTAGAATAACCAAAGGGCACAAATAAATGCTCTGCTCTTCTCTCACACACTGTGGTGTGGAAAAAGAGAGATAAATGGTGTTAATTAAATAGTGGTGCTGCTGTAGGGGCAGAGGGAGCAACAGGCCCTGTGGGAGGGGTTCTGGCTTCTGCTGCTCTGGGTTCTGCCCCAGACTCAGCTCAGAACAGCCTCAGTTTCCTTTGTGCTGAGCATAGTTTAGCCAGGAAGCTTTTATTAACATCAGAGGGAATCTGTAATAGAGTTTTTGTCTTGTGAATGTTGCCTTGAGCTGTTGTGGTTGAATCTCTGCTGTCTCCCCATCCCTCAGTCTGAGTCCTGGCCCTGTGTGCAGCTCGTGATGGAAACACCTGGAGCACCTGGTTCCTCCAGCCTTTCCCTGCTCCTTCTCACCTGTGTGTGTCCCCTTCTCCTCCATGGTGGTTCCCAGAGCCCCAGCTCTGTGTTACCGAGTTCTTCTGACTGTTCTTTTCCCTGTTTGCTCCCTGGTTTCCCACTGCTCTCTGTAGATCTATCGATGCTATTCCTGACAACCAAAAGTATAAGCAGTTGCAGAGGGAACTTTCTCAAGTGTTGACCCAGCGCCAGATCTACATCCAGCCTGATAACTAAACCAATCCAGGTACCCCTGCTGCCTGTGAGGTGTGAGCCAGCACTAAACCAGGACTCACCAGCCCAGCCCCTGCATGGTAACGGGAAGAACTAACCCCTAATCCCGCAGGGAGCGGCGGCGCAGCGCAGTCACCCCCGGTTCTGTCCCAGTGCAGCCGCTGAGTGCTGCGGTTCTGGTTCTCAGTGTTACCTCCTCCCCCATGGAAACCTCCCCTCGGAACTGGGGCAGGATTCACCACTTTGCACTCTGGCTTGGGAGCAGGAAAGGAGCACGTGGTCCTGTGCCTGGAGTGGTGTGGGATTGGGCTGATTGAATCCCAGGACTCTGTCCCTTGAGCACCAGCAGTTTTTTACACCCGTGGTACACAACTTTCATGAAGAAATTTCCTGTAATCCCAGTGTACTCTCTCCATAATGAAATCTTGGGAATCTCACAGTTGGGGAAAAAAAAGAGATTGGTTCTTCCCATGACTTCAGAGCAAACGTGTGCTCGCCCACACATGCGTCCCCGTGAGCCTGGTGGATTTTGAATTTCCTTGGAGCTTGAAACGCAGTCCTGCTCAAGCTCACTCAGACACTGCCAGCCTCCACTTACCTGTGCTCTGCACAGCCTCCAGAGGGATTTGTTGCTGTGCTCGTTTGCTCTGGAACTCTGAGTGTCGGGGGTGCACGGCACTGACTAACCCTGAGCCATCTTAACCTTCCACTCCAGTTCCTAACGAGTTACAGATGTTGTTTCAAACACATTCAGCTGACGAAGGAGGAAACTCACTATTTGTTGATAGTGCCAAGAACTACTTCTTCAGCCTATGACAAATGCAAATATAAATGTATATGTTTTTACTAAAGCAGCAGAAGTCTCCAGAGACAAGAGAATGGAAATACTGTTACAAAAATGGTAGGAAAATCACCACCACAAAGAGCAACCTTGTTTACAGGAGACAGCAACCAGGGAAAATGAGGTTGCTCTGAATCACAGAATCACAGACTGGTTTGGTTTGGCCTTTAAGGGCCCTTAAAGCTCATCCTATTCCAGCCCCCTGCCATGGGCAGGGAGATATTCCACTATTTCAGGTGCTGTAAAGGCTGTGAAATATGGTTTGGGTGGGGAGAAATCCTACCCAACTGGATCCTACCACTTCTGTGTGATAGCCACTCTGGAAAAGTTTGGTTCTGGATAGAACCCATTCTATCAATTAATTTAAGAGGGGCCTTTTTAAAAGTGGAAATTTCTTACTGTCTCATTGAAATCATAGGTTCCTCCACAGGTATCTCCCAGGGCACAGATCCCAGGTGATTTCCTGAAAGGTGGAACTTTTCCTCTGTACCTGTAGGCAAAGGGAAGCCCTGCAATAACCTTGTGACAGTATCTCTGTTCTTCAGCTGCTTTGATCGCTCATTCCTTAGGGAAGGCACAAAAAAAAGGCAAATTTGAGAGCAGAACCTCTGGCTGCTTTTCCCACTGGTGCAAAGGCTGGTGGGAGGTCCCCTGGGTGACCAGTCCTGCAGAAGGGTCAGAGCTCCCCAGCCCGGCCCTTCTCTGGATGGGGCTGGGTTTTCTCTGGACTTTGGGGGAGCAGGAGCGCTAACCCCCTTCGCTGTGGGGTGCTGGGCTGCTTCCAGTCTGTAACAAAAATTGGGAATTTCCCTCCGGCAGCTGGGGCTGAGCGGAGCTGCTGGGGAAGCCTTTGGTGCCAATCCTTGCCAGAGTGAGTTTTGCTTTGTTCTCACTGAGTGGTCACGTCGCCTTTTGCTTCCCGGGGTTCAGCAGGCAGAGCTGAGCCTGGGCTGAGGGGCTTCTCCTTCCTCCCGCCCCCCAGGACTGCTCCCAACCCTTCCCTCCCCTGCACTGCCTCTGACCCGCCTTTCCTTCTTCCCCACAGGTCTGTGCAGACTTTTGCAGACAAATCAAAACAAGAAGCTCTTAAAAACGACCTGGTGGAGGCTTTGAAGAGAAAGCAGCAAAGTTAAAGTCCTGTCAGTGCTAACCAGCCATGCCATGCACTCGTTAGATTCCTTTCGTAGAGAATCATCCCCCTGCCCTTTTCTGTTGGTCACGTCACGATTTCCATCCAATACTCTCCATGCAACGCCATCCTCTCCCCATGAATAAAGCTGTACAAACTTTCTCAGTCTCTGAGGCCTACTTTGCACCACATTTTACTATCGAGACCTTAGGCTATGTTTCTGTAGAAGTTCATGTATTATTTTTTTTCTCCCCCCTGCCTTTCCCACCCTCCCCCATTTATATGCATCACCACAGATCATTGTTTGTCTTTTCCTCCCTCACCCCCCTCCTGCCTTTTGTTACATTGGTGTAAAAAATGTAAAACAAAAATTTATTAAATACTGTGGTGTGTGAAAGAGGAAGAACTGGAAAAACAAAAAAAAAAAAAAAAAAAAAAAAAATATATCCACAGTTTTTTTGGGGGC
>VWZP01006231.1:150355-160424 GCA_013396995.1 Dicaeum eximium
GGAGGGCGGGCTGCCCTCGGGGGAGAGAGGCTGCCCGCGGGGGAGAGGGACTGCCCGCGGGACAGAAAGGCTGCCCGCGGGAGAGAAAGGCTACCTTCGGGAGAGAAAGGCTGCCCGCGGGGGAGAGGGGCTGCCCGCGGGAGAGAAAGGCTGCCCGCGGGGGAGAAAGGCTGCCCGCGGGGGAGAAAGGCTGCCCGCGGGGGAGGAAGGCTGCCCCGGGGCCCGTGGCTGAGGAGAGGGCGCTGCCTTGAGGCGAGGGGTCCCCTCTGTCAGGCTGACATTGTCTTTGAGGAGAAGGGACTTGGCCAGGACTCCTTCTGTGAGGAGAGGGGTCTTTCCTGATACGAAGGGATTTCCCTGAGGAGAGGAACTTGCTGGGACCGTGCCCTGAGAGAGGGTCCTTCCTTGAGGAGGGTCATCCCTGAGGAGAGGGTCTCATCTCTTCTGCCAGGCTGACACTGTCCTTGAGGAGAAGAGACTTGCCCAGGACTCGTTCCCTGAGGAGCAGGGTCTTCTCTGTTAGGCTAATGCCCTCCCTGAGAAGTGACTTTCCTGGGGAGGGGAGAAGGGTCTTCCCTGCCAGTCTGAGGCTGTTCCCAGGGACAAGGGCCCTCCCCAGGGTCCATTCCCTGAGTAGAGGGATCTTCCCTGCCCGGCTGACTCCCTCCTTGAGGAAAACGGACTTGCCCCTGGCCCATCCCCTTAAGAGTTTTCCCTGCCAGGCTGATGCCATGCCTGAGGGGAAGGGACCCCTGTACTAGTGCTGACCCCAGACGTTGAGGAGCAGACCTTCCCTATCTGGGGTAGACCCTCAGTCCCTGCAGAGAAGAGCCTCCCCTGCCAGGCTGACAGGATTCCTGAGGAGAGGCACCTTCCTTGAAACATCTCAATCACTTATGTCCCTTATCCCCACTCCCCTCCTCAAGGTGGAAACATCCTTGCTCATTCCTTCTCTCCCTGCCAGTGGAAGTGGCCACCAAGGCCAACCCGTGGGACGGGAAGACGCTGAAGGCGGAGAGCGTGCGCTCCCAGCTGGACACGTCCCTGGAGAGGCTGCAGAGGAAGAGTGTGGAGCTCTTCTACCTCCACGCTCCTGACCACGGGACCCCAGTGGAGGAAACCCTGCGTGCCTGCAACGAGTTGCACAAAGAGGTAAAGTACAGAGTCCAAGCCTGGACAATCCTTGATTCCCTCCTTTCTGCTGCCTTTTTAAACCAGGGCTTCTTGTTGTGCCCATCTGCAGCGCCGGGTTTGTGCAGCTCTGCAAAGAGGAGACAGAGCCCAGGGCAGAGCTGAGCAGCTGCTGCTCTTTGTGTGCTCACATGGTGCACTTTGTTCCCAAGAGCTCTTGGAACATCTGAACTTTGCTTCCAGCCCTGTTAACAGTCTGGGGTAGGATTAGTGCTGTAATGTAATTTCTGAGTTTCGTTTATCTGGTTATACCATTTAAACTAGAAGGTGTGAATTCCAAATGAACAGAAAATGGGGAACAGTTTTGTCATGTCTTAATAATTCATAGTCTGTCAGAAAAGGTGGACAGAAATTAACCCTTCTGGACTAAAATTTGGTGTGACTGTCCTTTTCACTGTACCTATCTTGTGCTGTCTGGGTCCAGATGAACTTTGAAACACTGGAACTGAATTCCCTTTTATTCCTCTGCAGGGGAAGTTTAAAGAGCTTGGCCTGTCAAACTACGCCGCGTGGGAGGTGGCAGAAATCTGCGCCATCTGCAAGTACAACAACTGGGTGATGCCAACTGTGTACCAGGTGAGGGAGGAGGGAAGCTTGGATTTGGGCTCCCCAGATCTAGGACCAGCCCTAGTGTGCCAGATATAAACACAGAAGGAATCTGCTGCAGTTAGTCTGGGAAGTCAGAGTCACTGAATTTGGAAAAGACCTCCAGTCCCAGCTGTGCCTGATGCTCACCTTGTCACCCAGCCCATAGCACTGAGTGCCACATCCTGGCCTTCCTTGGGCATCTCCAGAGATGGGGACTCCAACACCTTCCTGGGCAGCCCCTTCCAAGGCCTGATCACACTTTCAGTGAGGAAATTCAGGAAGTTGAGGGAGGTCACTGCACAGAAACAGCTCAGTGTGTTCATTGCTGGAGTCAGCGACTCCCCTGCCGTGGAACTTAAATTATTTGCAGTCCTTCAGTGAGTCTGTTCCTAAGCAAATCATAACCTTGTGTGATTTGAAGCTGCTCTCTCAATGGGTATTGCCAGGGAAGGGTGGGAAAAGGTGGCTGCTCGCCCTGAGCTGTGTTTGAGGCTGTCTCCCACCCCGTGCAGGGAATGTACAACGCCACCACACGCCAGGTGGAGGCCGAGCTGTTCCCCTGCCTGAGGCACTTTGGGCTGCGCTTCTACGCCTACAACCCGCTGGCAGGTACAGGGGGCAAGGCCAGGCTTTGGGACAAAACTGTGGAATGGGGGCTCTGAGAGCCAGCCTATCCCCAAACCTGCTGCTCCCTTCCATCCCAGGGGGGCTGCTGACTGGCAAGTACAAGTACGAGGACAAAGACGCGCGCCAGCCCACTGGGAGATTTTTTGGTAATGACTGGGCTCAGGCCTACAGGGACAGGTATGTCCTGAGTTGAGAGACAAGCAGGAATGCTTGCATTAAAAAAACACTCTTAATAGTCAGCTGAAAGGAAGCAGAATTGACCAAAGCTTGGGATTATGTCAGCACACATGGTTGGGGCTGTGGCGTATGACTGAGCTCTGCAGGGTGGTTTTTAGGCTCAGCTTCCTCACAGCTCCCAAGGGAGATTGCAGAAGTCCTCAGAGGCTACAAAGAATTCTATGAGGCTTCTGAAGGCCTTTTGATTGGAATATAGATGTACCACTGACTAGGGGTCCCAAGGGCAATAACAATGACTTTTTTTTTGGCAGGTACTGGAAAAAACACAATTTTGAGGGAATTGCAGTGGTAGAAAAAGCTCTGAAAGAAGCTTATGGCTCCACCGCACCCAGCCTGGCATCTGCTGCACTGCGCTGGCTCTACAACCACTCCAAACTGCAGGTGAGAGCTGACCTGGGCACTGCTGCTATGGCTCACAAACAGGGAAACTTCAGTGTAGGGGTCTTTGAATCCTGTGGGATTGTGGCATTCCGAAGTGAACGTTGCTGTACAGACTCTGCTGGGCGGCAGGAGTGAGGCAGCTCTGCCTTTCCCCATGGTATCCTATGTGGTCAGAACTGGAAACCTCAAGTGCAAGATTTTAGGTGGCAGTTACTGGGGTCTTGGCTTCCCATGCACTCAGCTTCCCTGCAAGGAGAGGACTTGCCTTTCACTATGACACTAATGCTTAATATTCCTGATGTTCCCTAAATGTTCCTGTAGCCCATCATAAAGTAGGATTTGGCAGCTTCTGAAGGTTTGGAGTGACTTGGGAATGTCCTGGCCTAGTGAGCAGGATTTCTGGTGTCGGTTGCTTAATTCCTGGATGTTCTTTAGTGGAAAGAAATGCATTGTTTGGCCCACAGTGGCTTGGGAGGTGAACTTTTGGGATCAGCAGCACCTCCCATCTCTTCCCAGGGTTCTTCTGGAGATGCAGTGATCATTGGGATGTCCAACTTGGAGCAGCTGGAGCAGAACCTCAACTACAGCGAGGAGGGTCCCCTGCTGCCGGCCGTGGTGCAGGCGTTTGATGAGGCCTGGAACCTGAGTGCGCACGACTGCCCCAACTACTTCCGCTAGGACGGCTGGGACAGGCTCTGGAGAGGTGCTGCCCACCCTGTCCTCTGACCCACGGCTGCAGGGCTGGAGGTACTTCCTGAATCAGTGAAGCTTTGTAGGATCCACACCCGTGCCTTAGTCCTCCCTCCCAGCCCCCCAGCACACCCCGTGATTCAGGATGCAGCTGATCAGGAAAATTAACACCTTAACAAAGTGAAGGCCCCTGTTCTGCTTTAATGTGAAATCTTAAATAATTACATACAAGAATAAAATATCTTTCTAGAGCCCATCTCTGACCTGTGCCTGCAATCTCTCATCTCTTTGGCAGCACTTGGGGACTTTGAATCACAGGATTTCAGGATGGTTTGGGTTGGATGGTCCTTAAATCTCATCTTGTTCCACCTCCTGCCATGGCCAGGGACACCTTCCACTATCCCAGGGTACTCCAAGCCTTGCCCAGCCTGGCCTTGGACACTTCCAGGGATAAGGCAAAATCCCAAGGATTGAGCTAAGTATTACTTCTGTGTCAGAATAACAAATCCTCAGCATCTTTCCCTTTGTGCTATATCAAAATTCCATTACATTTACACCCTCCCTGCCCAGTTTTCATGTTTGAGCTGGCATTTCCTCACATCCCAGGATACACCATCACTAACAGGCAGCAGCAACAACCGTCTGAAGTTTTACATAGATATTTATATAAATATAAAAAAAGCAGGTAATTTTATATAAAGATCATCCCAGTCCAGGTGCACCCAGGGAAGGGAAATACCCTCCTCGTTTTGTCCCTAAAATAGAACTGTCTGGTGTCCAAGCTGTTAGTCCTCATTGCTGCCATCGTCATCATCCTCCTCTTCCTCCTCTTCCTCCTCCTCTGCTGTGTCTCCCACGAGCTTCTGGAAGTCTCCCGTCTCAGAATTCCACAGAAACTTCATGGTGACTTTAAATTCTGCCATCTCGTAGCCAAAGAGTTTCTAGGAGAGGACACAAATCTGCCATTGTTGCTTTACTGTCTCTGTGCCCAGCCTAGCAAAACAGTAAATTCCGCTTCCAGGTGGGAAGTGGAGCAAAGCAGGAGCCAAAATAATTGCTGATGAGTTTTAGGAGATGTGTTAATTAATTATTAGTTATTTGTGTCAGGAAGCAGGTCTGTTGTGTTACTCACCAGCACACGGGCCTGTTCTGGGGTGAGAACGTCCCCTTCCTTGCACACTTCGTAATCCGAGAGCAGCGTCACCACTCCTGCAGAGCAAAACCCCTGGAAATAGGGTCCCAGGCACTGGGAACTGCCCTGGAATGTGGGGGGCAGAGCCAGGACTCCCTCCAACAGCAGCCCTCAGAGCTGACACCTTCCCATGCAGTACCAGGGCACCCCAAGGAGATAGGTGAGGTCAGCTCTAAAACCCCACACCTAGTTCCTGAGTGGGCTAATCCAAGCTGTTTCCACTGGAAAAGGATGGCATTCTGCAGAAATCTGGGGGTTTTACTCAGCCTTTGACACGAGTTTGGGAACAACAGCACAAGGGTATAAGAAGTTCTAGCCCCAGCGCAACAAGGAGAAAGTTGTCCCTCAGCTTTTCTCCAAAGGAGATCCCCCTGCACAGACAGCCCTGGGGCTGACCATGCTGGCCCTGCTGTACCTTTCTTCAGCGCCGTGGGCAGCCCCAGCTGCCGCAGCTGCGGCTCCATGGAGTGGGGGAACTGCTCCAGGGGCCCCGTGTCCAGGCTGACCCCGTACAGCGCCTTGTTCCCAGCACGGGCAAAGTCCAGCTCCCGGAACTTGGAGAACCACCTGGCACAGATGGGCAATGAGAGCTTCAGCTGGGGCAGGAACCTCCCTGGGCACGGCCTGCCCCAGGATCTGGTGTTACTTAGAGAGGCTGTGACTGCCCCCAGATCCCTGGAAGTGCCCAAAGGGGTGGAATGAGATGAGCTCTAAGGTCCCTCCCAACCCAGCCCCTTCCATGATTGGGCCCTGCTGTGGCAGGAATAGCTGACAAGGATGAGTGGAAAAGGCCCATGAGACCATCCCTGCTTTAAGGGAAGCAGCAGAGAGCGCTGAGCATTGTGGCAACAAAAAGGCTGTGCCAGACTGGCACTTACTCATCCACCTCGTCCCTGGTGCGGTTGGTGAAGAGCAGCCCGACCTCCCCTCTCAGGTGTTTGCTGACCTGCAAGAAAGGAGCACCCATGGGGATTGGGGAGCACCAGGGACCCACCTGCAGGGGCTGTCCTGCACAGCTCCACTCACAACAGAGTCTCTGTGGCAGGGCATGGATGGATTCAGTTGGAACACCCACAGAACGCTGACCCCAGGATGTGCAACACGCCAGGTGAAGCTTTAGGACCCCCAGAGGAAGCCTCAGCAGGTACCTTGTGCAGGTTCTCCTTGTACTCGCTGCTGGGCTCCCGGCCCAGCGCCACCATCATCACCTTGTTCTTCCCGAAGAAGATCCTGCCCAGGAGAAGGAGGAGGAGGAGGAGGAGGAGGATGTCAGCCCTGGAGCTCACCCCCTTGGGCATCCCCCACCCTGCAGCACCCCCTGCCCACCTGCTGTGCTTCCAGGCGTTCCGCACGTCCTTCAGCTTGTTGTTCCTCATGTTGGCCACGGAGAAGACGAAGATGTACTTGTAGGTGTCCACACAGCGCCGCAGCTGCGGGGGAGCCGTTACCGGGACCGGGACGGGCACGGGGGGCAGGGGGAGCGGGCAGGACAGGGAGAGGGGAGAGGGGCCCGGGCCAGACTCACCTCAGCGATCAGCGCCTGCTTGGCTTCCAGCCCCTTGCGGGCCGTCCGCGTCAGGGACACTGCGGGGAGCGAGCGCAGGGAGCGTCAGGGAGGGACGGCCATGGAGACGGGAATGAAGGACGGGAAAGGGCTCTAGGGATGGGGAAGGGGGCGGTGGATGGGGCCGAGAAATGCAAAAACGACGGGCAAGGGGCTGGGGAGAGGGAAGTGCGCGGGGTTCGGGTGCTCGGCCCCGCTCCCACCTTTGCGGTCCCGCTTGGACTTGGGCATGGTCCCGCCGTGCTCCGAGGCCCCCGGGCCGCGCGGGCTGCCGGGAGCGGCCGGGGCTGCCCCTGCGCTGCCTGCGCGCTCCTCACGGTGCTGCCGCCCTTTCCCCGCGCAGGCGGCGGCGCGGGCGGCCCCGCGGCGCAGAAGGCCCCCCGGGCGCCGGGGCCGCTGTCATGGCGGCGGGGCCGCGGGTGCTGCCGCGGGCGCTGCTGCCGGTGCTGGTCCTGGTGCCTTTGGCCGCCGCCGTCTACGAGGACCAAGTGGGCAAGTTCGACTGGTGAGCGCCGGGGGTCCCGCCGGGTTGAGTCCCCGCTCCCGCGGCCAGGCCCCGCGCCCGCCGCGCCGCTCCCGCCCCGGCCCCGTTTCAGCGGCGCTCCCGTTCCCTCTCGCAGGAGGCAGCAGTACGTGGGGAAGCTCAAGTTCGCCTCCTTGGAGGCCTCGCAGGGCTCGAAGAAGCTCGTTGTGGCTACTGAAGAGAACGTGGTGGCCGCCCTGAACTCCCGGAGCGGCGAAATCCGTGAGTGCGGCCGCCTGGGCCCGGGGCGGTGCGGCTGTGCTGGGCGCTCCTCCGGGAAGGTTCCCGCTGCTGCTGCTGGGCCTGGGCGGGCCCTCAGAGCCCTGTCTGAGGGCTGGCTCTGTCAGCAGCCCAGGTTTAAACCCAGTAAGGCAGAAAGGCCTTGTGGAGTGAGTGCCGTTCTCCCTCGGCTCTCTCTTGCAGTGTGGCGCCATGTGGACAAGGGCACCGCGGAAGGAGCCATCGACGCCATGCTGATCCATGGGCAGGGTGAGGGGCACGCGCTGGGGCTGCCAGGGCTCCGGAATGTGGAGCCTGCACCTGCAGAGCCCATCCCTTGTTGGCCCGTGGTGGGTACAAGCTGTGCTCATCCCCTCCCCTCCTCTGCAGATGCCATCACTGTGTCCAACGCTGGGCGAATTCTGCGTTCCTGGGAGACCAACATTGGGGGCTTGAACTGGGAGACCTCCCTGGACACTGGCAGGTGGGATTTCCTGTCTGCACGGGTTTTTTCTCCTTCTGTGCTGGTCTGGGAAGGAAAACAACGGTTTATGGACTTGGTCTGGGCTTGTATTGTAGACAAAGATAAGTCAGATGTGAAGTTTCCAAAACAAATTCTGGGTGAAGTCTTTATGAAGGCTTGAACTTTGCAGAGCATCCCAGAATTACTGAGGTTGGAAAAGCCCTCTTAGACCATCGAGTCCCCACCTTGTCACCAGCCCAGAGCACTGAGCTCCATGTCCAGGCCTTCCTTGGACACCTCCAGGGATGGGCACTCCAAACCTCCCTGGGCAGCCCCTGCCAAGGCCTGGCCACCCTTTCCATGCAGAAATTCCTGCTGGTGCCCACCCTGAGCCTCCCCTGGGCCAGCCTGAGGCCATTCCCTCTCCTCCTGTCCCTGTTCCCTGGGAGCAGAGCCCGACCCCCCCTGGCTGTCCCCTCCTGTCAGGAGTTGTGCAGAGCCACAAGGTCCCCCCTGAGCCTCCTTTTCTCCAGGCTGAGCCCCTTCCCAGCTCCCTCAGCTGCTCCTGGTGCTCCAGTCCCTTCCCCAGGGTAAAATAGGAAAATGATTTCCTAATTCCTTGTGCCTGTGCTCAGTTTCCAGGGGGCTGCCCTGGTGGGGCTCCCCGAGGCAGTGAAGTACGTGGCAGTGCTGAAGAAGGCGGCCCTGTCTCTGCACTACTTGTCCAACGGGCACCAGAAGTGGGTGGAACACCTGCCAGAAAGGTGAGAACACCTCAAAGGAGAGGTGTGAGCCCCTGCACGGGGCAGAGGCAAGGGGGCTGCACCTGCCTTGTGCTCCTGCAAACAGCAGTGTGAGAGGATGGTGCTGCATGGTTGCTGCCTGTCTTGCAGTGAGAGCACTCAGTACCAGCTGCTGTATTCCTGTGGGACTGGAGTGATCCACGTGATTGGCATCGTTCCCCAGAGCCACCTGAACATCTTGACATTCAACGTAGAAGATGGAGAAATCACAAAACAGGTAGTGGAGCCAAAATGCTGGGATTGATGTGAGCAAATGTGCTTCCAACCCTGTGGTGTGGTGGGCAGAGGAGTTGATTGTTGTGCTACAGAGCACACTGAGGCATTGCCTCCAAAGCAGGGAGCTGAATGCCCTGAAAGCCAAGCTGGACTAGACTGGCAGCTGTTAGTCAGGATTATCCCATAACCCTCAGGCTGACGGGTGCTTTTTCTCAGTTGTGGCTAAAACGAATTGACTTAACTTGCTGTTGTGTGCACATGGGTGCTGTGCAGGCTGTGTCCTGCTGAGCCTGGCTGTGTCTCCCTGCAGGTGAGGGTGGCAGCCCCGTGGCTGGGGGCCCTGCAGGGCTCCTGTGGCGTGGTGGGCGAGGCCGTGCTGGTGTGCGTGGACGCGGCCGCGCGCTCGCTGCACGTCTGCGCCCTGGGCACGGAGCAGGACATGCGGCACATCCCGCTGCAGGTGAGAGCTGCTGCAGCAACACTGCTGTGCTTCCTGCCCCACTGCTCTGGTTCCACGTGGAACTGCTTCCCCAGTCTGTTGGTGAACTGGGGAGTGATTGGAGGTGGGGCATCATGGCCTGTAAATTGAGGGAAGGGTGGAAAAGCTTTTTGAAGCTTTTTGTCTTTTTTGCCTTCCCTGCTTCTGCTCTGTCCCCTGACTCAGGGAATCTCTGACTGCTGCTGAGGGGAGGGAGGTGTTGGTCTCAGTGAAGGATGACTCCTTCAGCATATGTGCTTGTCTCCCCTGCAGTCCCTGGAGCTGGAGTTTGAAGATGACTTCCAGGCCAGGATCTTGGCCACTCAGCCCAGTGTGACCAGTGCCTCACGGACCCAGTTCTTCCTGCAGCTGTCCCCAAGCCACTTCTCCCTGCTGCAGTACAAGCAGGGGCTGCTCAGCCACCTCAGGGACTTCCAGCAGGTACTTGAGAGGGGCATACCAGGGACAGGGCCAAGTGCAGCTGAACTTCTTTCAAACTGCTGTGCCAGCTGCTTTAACAATCTCAATAACTCTGGGCATCATGGCTCAAAAACCTGTGGCAGGTCAACTGTTCCTATCTTTATGAGAAGTAGGTCTTTCTTGTTTTTTGAGTTGGGGGAAACAATACAATTTAAAATTTGGCTGTGACGATTCACCTGCTTTTAGTTCCACTGTGGTTTTGTTTACGTCACAAGAACTTTTTGGTGAGGTTTGAGGGTTTCTTGAGGGTTTTTTTTTAATGATTTCTTGCTATTTTTTTCCTTTTCCAGGCAGCTCTGGTGAGTTTTGCAACGACCGGGGAGAAGACGGTGGCTGCTGTCCTGACATGCAGGAGTGAACTGGTCAGCACAATTCCTGTCCTCTGGGACCAGCTCAGCTCTGGGGATATGCACTGGG
>VWZP01006231.1:169547-220078 GCA_013396995.1 Dicaeum eximium
AAGCGGCGCAGCTGTGGCTGCTCGGGAAAAGCCCCGAGCTCCGTGGCCGGCTCCTGCCGCTGTCCCGGGGCCGGAGCTCTCGGAGGTGCCCTCGGGCCCCATAACGGGCTGAGGGTGCTCGCCCGGCCGCAGCACCTCGGACAGGCGCCCGCCGAGAGGCTTCGGGACTGTTCTTGTGGTTTTGCTTTTGTCCAGGCGTGTCACGGTCTGCCCGCTCGGGCTGTGGAAGTGTTGTCTCACCGGGCTCTGGGGGGACCAGACTTGTCTCTAAGTCTTTAGCACTGCGATGCTTCTCCGGTTTGAAATCGAAATAAAGCACAACCAAACCAAGTCTGCCATGTCTTAACCACACGGGTTGGAGTCAGAGAATAAGAGTACCTACCGCAGCTACTTAATTCAACTTACAGTTTCTTTTGTGATCTAAAACACGAGCTGTGAATGCCACAACATGCTCAGTTACAGAGATATAACCCCAGCGACAGTAAGTTGTTAGGAGACATAAAACAAACAGTACACCGAGGAAGATGATAAAGTAAAGCTTTATGTGATGTTTAGTTTAATGTAGAATGGCTGAGTGTGCAGTGGATGCTTCAGATTCAGAGTTAATTCGAGGAGTTGTGTGCCTGCACAGAGCAGTTGTTCCCCCAGGAGCTGCCCCTCGGTGTTGATGGGTTTGGGCAGGTCTTTGGCCAGTCTTTGTTTTAGGACCGTTCCAGTGTCACTTTTCCCCGAGCAGCTCCGCTGTCCCTGTGCCTAAAGTTCAGTAGTGGAGTGTTTCATCAGAGTATCCCAGGGACACTCGAGTGCATCCACTTGAGTTCTGAGAGAGGGCTGTTTCCTCCTTTAGAGGGAATATTGGTTCCCTTTGCCACTTGAGACAGCAGCTTGTTGCCCTCAGGCAGCACTGCCTGAGGTGGGAGTTGTGTGCCTGATGGTCTGGCAGGATTTGGGCTCTTGCAGGTTGGTACTTTTTGTTTCATGCCTTGGTGTGGTGTGCTACATGACAAAGGAATAAATACAACTTGTTGGTGTCTGGAGCTGTGCTTTTCTGTGCTGAACAAGAGTCTATCATTAGATTTCTCACAGAAAAGCTTTTATGTGTTCAAGTTATTTTTAGAAGGCAGTTGTTAAGCTCTTGAGGTGTCAGCCAACCCCAAAACGTCTGGATTTCCCCTTGAATAAACTTGGTTCCATGACTGTGAAATCACCAGTATTATTATTTTCAAAATAAATCAATAAACTGCCTTTTAAACGACTCTGGTATTTCATTTATAAGTTTAAGCATTATCAGGTTACCAGTATTCCTCTGTTAGCAAGTGTCTTCAAGCATTGACAGAAGTCAGGCCCTTATTTGATGTGAATGATGGAAATGCTGACTTGGAAGGGTGCAGCTGGAGAGAAACTCAGTATCTGTGAAGTCACTCCAGGCTGGGTTTTGGGGAAGGGGTTTCCACAGGGGGGAACTGCACCTGGAGCAGCCTTCCTGAGGAGGAGGCTGCTTTGTGCCCACTGCCCCAAGGAGAGGGTGTGTTTGGGGCTGCTCAGGACTGGGGAGCAGAGCCTGGGATTTGGTGCTGATTAATGCTGATAAGTGACAGAGGCTTCTCCTCAGCCTGAGCAATGAGCTCCCCTGGGAAACAAAACCCCTCTAAGCAATAAACCACAGTACAGAGGCCGAAAAGTCATTATTAAGTGTCACTGTATGCTCAGAATAACACTCTGGCACATCCCAGATTGAGCTGTTATCTTCTGTCGATGGTTATTTGCAAGGATTGATGAGTACTTGACTGCTGCCTTCCACTTTGCATTATCATAGCATCCACAGTGTGTTTAAGTAAAACTCAAACCTCCTGTTGCCCAATCCCTATCTCATGCTGGATTCTGCACCTCTGTGTTCTTTATACCCTGTGGGCACTGTGTGGTGCACATCTTGACCTATGCAGTAATTTAGGAGCTGTCAGCCTCTCCTGTACTCTGTTATTCCCAAATTGTTCTAATTTGTTCTCTTAACAATACTTATATACATCTACTGCTGCTGGCTTGGAGTTGGGCCTGAGAAGTAGGTGAGCAAAATGAATGTCTGGAAAGGAGAAAGCACAGACTGTTTTGCATGTTCAGTCTCTGGGCTCGTTCCTCACCAGAGCAGTTCTGGCAGGAGAGGGTGAGGTGAGGCCTGAGGTGTTGGAACTCGGTCGTGTGACACTGTTGAATATATTCCAGTAAAGCCTCTCTCTTAATTTTCTATTTTTCTATTTGTATTTCAGCTTTTTAAGCAGACTAAATAAAACCTCAGACCTAGGAAACCAAACTACAGGCTGACAAGTATTTCTTTCAGCTCATTTTTGTGGAGAAATGGTCCTGTTCCAGAGTTGTTTCTGTTCTAGCTGCACCTCCTGTTACAGCTGGAAGTGATGGCTTAGGGTGGAAAAAGGGAAGGTGACTGGGCATAAACTGGGTTTTGTTCAGGTCAGCAGGGAATGGTGAAATTGTGGTTGGAGCTGGGTGCAGCCTGTGCCATGGGCTGCTGCCCTCTGCTCCCCACCTGCCCTTCAGGAATAACTTCTGTCACAGAGGTGGAGAAGCCTGGCTGGGTTTGGAGAGGCAAAGTGAAGCTGAGTCTAATAATCTGTTCTTCAGCTTGCTTGTTCACATCACTGCATGAAAACGTGAAAGAAAGTAAATTGATTGTTTACGAGGCAGATATGCACATCCCTTAGTCTTGTCACAGGAAAAAGGAGAGGTAGAAGTAGGTGTGGAGGCAGAGCAGTTTGTGTTCTCCATGTCTGTGCAGGTGGGATGTGGTGGGACACCTTTAAAGTGTCACCTCTGCCGTAAAGTCTGGTCTCTGAGGCCAGTGAGTGTAGCTGAGAAGCCTCAGGGACTCTGCCTGCCCAGATCCCTCCCCAGCTGGTTGCAGGTGCTGTGCCTGTGTCTGCTGCGGTTCTGCAGTTGCCTGCTCTGATCCCTCTGATTTGCAGCCTTGCACAAGCTCCAGTTGCCTCGGTGCAGTGACGGGAAGGGAATGCCTGTGCTCCAGGCCTGGCAAGTGCTGCCAGCTTTAGCAGAACATGCAGTCCAGGCTCTCTGGGCAGCTGAGTTTAGAACAACTTAAAGGTTAATGAGCCTCTGGCAGGGAGTGGGGCTGGTAGAGCCTGACCTGTTGATGCTGTGGAGGAGAAACACTGGCAGCGCAGTGTTTCCTTACATTTCCTGTGTGGTGATGATGATGATGCTGTGATCTGGTTGCTGCCAGAGGACTCAGTCCTGGGGACACAAGGGTTGTGTTCCCAGAGCTGTCACCTTGCCTTGCCCCTGTCACTGGACACATTGGGGTGTTGGGTGGTGCTGCTGCTGTGCTGGGTCTGTCTGACCTCTGTCCTCTTCTCCATTGCAGTGAATCTGAGATCCTGCACCATGACAAGCAGTACGAGCCTTTTTACTCCTCCTTTGTTGCACTTTCCACACACTACATCACTACTGTGTGTGGTCTCAGTAAGTGTTCCTTTGCTTCTCTTGCTCCTGGATGCAGTAAAAGTAAATCAGAACTGTTGATTTTTGTATTTGTTTTTTGCCCTCTTGCTGAATCAGACTTTAGAGCCAGCATTGCTGGCTTCCATACCATGAAATGTCAGCTCTGATGGAAAGGGAAGCTTGTTGATGGGAGTATTTGGCCACCAACTACTGGACAGTATTTTGTCTTTTTGGCTGCTTTATTCATTGACCTGATTTAATTTTTGGTCAAGTGTTTAAATCAATGTTCAGGATTTTTAGATTATCCTTCAGAGTTAAGCCACCACCATCCCTGGAAATGTCTAAGGCTGGGTTGGGTGGGGCTTGGAGCAGCATGATCTAGTGGAAGGTGTCCCTGGCCATGGCAGAGAGTGGGACTGGATGGGATTTAAGGTCCCTTCCAACCCAAACCATTCAGGGCTTCTGTAGTTACATTACTGTGTTAGAGTTAATGATCAAAACATTATGACTCAAAATATTTTCTGTTATTTTGGCTGACAATTTAGCAATTTCAACAAAAAAAATGGGCTTTGTGAACTTGTTTCATGTTCTTCAGAGTTCCTGTCAGCATTAAATAATGTTGCTGGGGAAACTGCTTTATCTGTCTGAATTCCCCTGTCTGGCAGAAGGAATTATCCTCACTTTGCTGACATTTCCTGGGTTACATTGTAATGAGACTGAGTTTATATTGCATCTGTGGTAGGCAGGAGAGATTGTGTACCCACACTGCAGAGCATCCTGCTTTATTGACAGCATTGAGAGCTTATTACACTGGACTGTTTTAAAAGTTACTCTGAGTACAAGGATCTGCTTTTTTCAGTACCCAGAAACCAGTTGCAGTCAGTGGCAGCTGCGTGTAAAGTCCTGATTGAATTCTCCCTGCTGCGGCTTGAGAACCCAGACGAAGCATGTGCTGTTTCACAGGTGAGCAGGGTTTGCACCTCCTGGGCCGGCCTCAGTGTGAGAATGGACTTTGGGCTCTAATTCTGAAATATCTGCTCTAATGTTAAATGCATAAAGCAAAAGTAATGAAGCTCTTAAAATATTTAAGGTGTACAGTTTGGTAGACCCTGATTCCTGCTGAATCTTCCCTTTGCATTCTATACTCAGAGTCATAGCTTGCTTGCAACTCGAAATAAACGTGACCTGAAGCCTTGGTTAATTCAGTTCGTTTGCTACACTCTGGTTTGGTTTTGTGCAACAACCTGGATCACAGCTATCTGTTGAGTTTTTAAAGATGTTTTCTTGCCTGCTTCTATTTCTGTCTTGTGGGAAAGCTTAAATATATTTGAAAGAGGGAAGGCCTGTGAGGAGTGCTCCCATAATGTAGTGTGTCACAGCAGAGAGAGCCTTCCCAGGTGTTTTCCGTAGGAAACACAGGCAGTGTCAGTGACCTGGATTACCTGCAGTCAGGGATGTGTCTCCATCCTCAGGGGAGATCAGAGTGGCTCAGAGCTGTTGCAGTGGCCTCACCAGCTGAAGTTGCATTACACTTAATCCATCTGCTCAGAGTAAACGATACGGAGGAGGGATTGGATTCAAGGGAGTTTAAATGGTACTTAATGTCTCTCTTTTCTGTAGAAACACCTCATTCTGCTGATCAAGGGGCTGTGCACGGGCTGCAGTCGCCTGGACCGGACAGAAATCATCACCTTCACAGCAATGATGAAATCAGCCAAGCTGCCTCAGACTGTCAAAACCCTGTCTGATGGTAGGGAGGGGCTTCAGCTGTATGTGTTTCACTGCAGCACTGGAGTTAGGCACAGAAAATCTGAGGTTTGCTGTCTGAAATGGGGGTTGTTTGTTTTCCCTGCAGTTGAGGACCAGAAGGAATTGGCCTCACCCGTGAGCCCAGAGCTGAGACAGAAGGAAGTGCAGATGAACTTCCTCAACCAATTGACATCAGTCTTTAACCCCAGAATCTCATCATCACCGTTAATCACAACAGAGACACAGGTAAAAAACCTCTAAAACAGAAACAGTCTGAATTTCCACATTACTAACCCAGTGCAGGGAAGCACAGAGGGCTCTAAGTGGTACTTTTTGATACAGGTGTAAAGAGAACCTTTCTTAAGTACATAAATCCTGCTTGCATGGGATAAATGGCAAACAACCAAATACTGTTTGTGCTGTATTGGCAATACTGGATTTGTTTCCTCATAGAATGCAACATTCAGTGACATTCATGGCTGTTTGGAGTTGTGCTGCTGATGCACCTTGCTTCTGTGTAGAGACTTAGAGAAATACTGTGTGTTTTTAGTGCCTCCATAATATATTTATGTGCCTGCTTTAGGTGGAAGGAGAGAGCGAGGATCCAGCTGCCACAGATCAAACCTCTGCAACAAAGACCAAGAGCATATTCATTGCTCAGAATGTGGCCAGCCTGCAAGAGCTTGGTGAGAATCAGCTTTCTAGCTTGGGGCCAAAAAAGTACTGGATCAATGTCTCTCCAGTGTTACATCTCACAGCTCTGAATGGGAAGAAACTCTCTGACCTAAAGCGTTCCTTGAGTTGCCTGGTAATTGCCAAGGGATATTGTGGCTGGAATGGAGTTTTCTTTGCAGAGATGAGCTCAGTGTATTTGTGTTTGGAAGGGTAAATTAGGTGGACAGTATGAAATACCTTATGGGGTCGATTGTTGAGTAGATGTGGATTAGAATCACAGGATTGTTGGTGTTGGAAGAGAGCTTTGGGATCATCAAGTTCCACCAGCTGGACCTGGTGTGCCCTGTAACATGGACACAGAGCTTTGTGACCCCCGTTTAAAAGTGTGCGCTGCAAACTTCAGCAGCTGCTGTTGTAAGGCACTGTTTATCCTATTGCCTCATCTCTGATGGCATTTTCTCACCACCAAGCAATTAAGTCAGTTACTGAGGACCACTGGGGCTGAAGCAGTGACACAGCCCTGCTGCTGTGTTTGGCAGGTGGCTCCGAGAAGCTGCTGCGCGTGTGCCTGAACCTGCCGTACTTCCTGCGCTACATCAACCGCTTCCAGGACGCCGTGTCCGCCAACTCCTTCTTCATCATGCCGGCCACGGTGGCCGACGCCACGGCCGTGCGCAACGGGTCAGTGCCACCCCTGCCTGGGGCATCTCCCTGTGCCTCGGGAGGTCACTGTGCTGGCAGGGCAGCGCTCTCTGGCCTGTCCTCACCGTGTGTCCTGCCCACAGGTTCCACTCGCTGGTGATCGATGTCACCATGGCTCTGGACACTCTGTCTCTGCCTGTGCTGGAGCCCCTGACGCCCACACGTCTCCAAGACGTGACTGTTCTTGCTCTTAGCTGTCTCTATGCAGGTAAGTGAATCTCCAGTAGTTTTTTGGAGCTTTTGGCTGTGCTTTTTTACTTGCATGTTGGAGGCTCAGCCCACAAGTAGCGTTTATTTCTCATTATTTGAAGCTCTGCAGCACAGTGTGGTGATCGGGTTAATATTGAAGTTGTTACTGATGTGTTCTGCCACCGTTCCTGTCAGTATCTAAGAAAAAGACTGAGTGACTCAACATTTTCTTAACAGCCTGTAATTTCTGCTCTTTCTTTTTATATTCAGAGCATAATATATTTTTACTTTAGGCTTCTGCTTAATTTGTTATAGTCCCAAATCAGCCTTGTTTCCCAGGAGTGATTTAAGCACACCAAAATCCTGAGTGTTTAATTGGTATGGGGGAGACTTTAAGGAGATGTGGCACTCGAGTCTGAAGGTTGTCTTAAAAATGGTATGCAATTGCATGGTAAAACATTGCCTCCTTTAACTGCTCCCATGTGTTTCTGTAGGGTAAAACTTCACTCTTTTGAGGATACTAAAGATTTTTTAGTCTTTCGCTGTAATACTGAGCATTCCTTGCTCCATCAAGTCAATGGACGCATTCGATACCGCTTGTCTTACTGTGCTAAATAGAAACATTTTGTCCCAAGATTGGCTCTTTCTAAGAATGTCCCCTGCACTTGTTTTCCCTGAGGTGTGAGCGTGGCCACCTGCATGGCCATCCTGCACGTGGGCAGCACCCAACAGGTACGAACTGGGTCAACCAGCTCCAAAGAAGAAGATTATGAAAACGATGCTGCTACTATTGTACAGAAATGTGTAAGTAAATAACAGTGTTCATTGTTTTCTTCCTCAGCAAACGAAGAGCACAGAATTTGTATTTATTTGCGTTGCAATACACAGCTATGATTTTGGGACATTGCCATTGCTGGTAAAGGAGTTAAAGGGGTAGAGGGTAAAATACAATTGCATTTGGAGTTTTTATTTTTGTTGCTGTCTCGTGGGGTGCCTTACTGTGGTTTTGGCTTTATTTGCAGCTTGAAATCTATGATATGATTGGACAAGCCATCAGCAATTCACGCCGTGCAGGGGGGGAGGTAAGATTTGCATCTCGGAAAGTTTTTTCATCCTTTTTGTGCTGGTGTACTTTGGCATTTGGATTGACGGTGTTTTGTCTTTTTGGTGCTTTTTTCTCCCTCCTTCCCCATGGCTTTTGGCACGATAGCATTATCAGAACTTCCAGCTGCTCGGGGCTTGGTGTTTGCTGAACAGCCTCTTCCTCATCTTGAACCTCAGCCCCACGGCCTTGGCTGATAAGGGGAAGGAGAAGGATCCCTTGGCTGCTCTTCGTGTCAGAGACATCATTGCTCGCACTAAAGAGGGCGTGGGGTCTCCCAAGCTGGGACCTGGGAAAGGGTATGTGACACCCCTGCAGGAAACACTGTCCAGGGGTCTAATCAGCCCCAGCAAGCAGCTACTGCAGGGTCTTGTTGGTCTCGTGAAATTTTATCTCTATTTGCAATTTAAGTCCAGAGTCTTGGAAAGAAGAGAAATTGTTGTCTCCAGCTTAGCAGGGCAGTCACTCTATTTAATATTTATTTATTTATTATTTTCCCCCTGAAGTAACATTCTGTCTTTTCTGTTTCCACAGGCATCAAGGGTTTGGGGTGCTGTCAGTGGTGCTGGCAAATCATGCCATCAAATTGCTGTCATCTCTTTTCCAAGATCTGCAAGTGGAGGCGTTGCACAAGGTATGCAGGTAGCAGGGACATTGTCCTCAGGCATTCTGCCTTCTCCACTGATGCACACTTGGAATTCTCCTACCAATTTCTTTTTCTTTCAATTCAATTTGAAATTACGTCCTCCAGGGCTGGGAGAGTGATGGTCCTCCAGCAGTGCTGGATATCATGGCTCAGAGCACGTCCATCCAGAGGATCCAGCGGCTCATAGACTCTGTGCCACTCACTAATCTGCTGCTGACTCTGCTCTCCACTTCCTACAGAAAGGTAAGAACTGGCACACAGCTAGAGAGCTACTGGAGCTGAGCCAATCCAGATTGTCATCACCTAACAAACTGGGGCTGTGCTGAGAACATACAATTCTTCTTTCAAAAGTCGTCAGCTGGGGCCTTTCTCTTTCCTCTTTTCAGAGATGTCAATTTGATGAACTTGTGCTAATTGAAATGTACTTTTTTTGAAAGTTCAGTGGTACTTGTGATTTTAGTGGGAAGATGAAAAGGCTGCATTGGTAACAGATGATTTTGTATTAGAACTGTTATTTCAAGTGTTGCTTACAAGCTTGGCTTAGATATTTTCAACCATCCTGTGTAATTTTTAGTACAACTTAAGCCTTGAAAAACTGTTAATAAACTAGTTGAGACAAATTTGCTAGAAGCAAATTAAAAGGCATGAGGAAGTTACTCTTGTTTTCAAGTTATCTTTTATAATCCTAAAATTTTCCTGTTTCTGTTGTTCTTTAGGCCTGTGTCCTGCAGCGCCAGAGGAAGGGCTCCATGAGCAGCGATGCCAGTGCCTCCACTGACTCCAACACTTACTACGAGGATGACTTTAGCAGCACTGAGGAGGACAGCAGCCAAGGTAATAGTTTGCAGCAGCTCAGGATTTTACACTGCTTTTCACATTTAATGGAAATCTGGCTACTGTGCTGTTGCCTTCTCAGACTGTGACTTGTAGCACTGAAAATACAGAGCAGTTTGTAAGGTCTGTTTGGCAGAAGTAGTGCTGACTGCACTCTTTTGTGTAAACTGAGGCCTGAGTGGCTGGGATTTGACAGTATTTGCTTAAGAGGAGAGTGGAAATAATTTGTGTAAATTCCTGCTGGACATCTGGGAAAGGGTTATGCCTTGTGATTTGGAAAGAAGGAAGGAAGATAGCAGATACCTTAAAGCTGCTCAGTGAAATTCTGTTTTAGGCCTTCCTTAGGCTGGGTAGTTTCGTTAGGTGTTTGCTTATAACAGTATGTGTTTGTTGTTCCTGCCCTGTGTGCTAGATGACGACAGTGAACCAATCCTGGGGCAATGGTTTGAAGAGACAATCTCTCCCAGCAAAGAGAAAGTGGCCCCACCGCCACCCCCTCCACCCCCTCCTTTGGAGAGCTCGCCGAGGGTGAAGAGCCCCAACAAGCAGAGTGCTGGGGAGAACGGGAACATCTTGGCCAGCCGCAAGGACCCCGAGCTGGTACGGCCGGAGCTCGGCCCTGGGGAGCTGGGGGGGCTTGGGGCAGGCATGGCTGGGCTGTGGCACCCTGCTCCTGCCAGGGATGGCTGTGCTGGAGCCTCTGTGGGAAATGGCAGGTGGTGCTGGTGCGCTGCTCAGGGGAATCAGGGGCTGTCCTGGCTGTGCAGAGGGACGTTTTCTCTCCCCTGTCCCCTCAGATGGAGTGTCTCAGGATTTGTTGCTGCCAGGGAAGCATTGGCTGGAGATTGTATCTGTTTGGGTTACAGAGGGAGAGGGAATAATGGGGGCAGAGCTGCAAGTGACGTGACTTGCTGATAGAATGCTTTTAGCTCCAACTCCATTGGGTAAAGACAAAAATAAGTACTGCAGTGGAGGAGTTGGAGGCCTCCAACCTCTCAGAGGGTTCTGGAATCAGTCCTGGTCCAGACCACAGTGCAGGGAGCTGGATTGCCGTGAGTGCACCTTTCCTCCACTGCAGGGGGGTGAGGTTTAAGGGACTCGATTTATTTTGCTGGTGGTTTAGTTTTTGTTTAATGTTATCCCCCTGCTTTTGTTGCTTTTATAGTGTATTTCTCTTTCCTTTTCAGTTTTTGAGCCTAGCTTCAAACATTTTGAACTTTATCACTTCTTCTATGCTGAACTCCAGGAATAACTTCATTCGCAACTACCTGAGCGTGTCCCTGTCGGAGCAGCACATGGCCACGCTGGCGAGCATCATCAAGGAGGTGGACAAGGATGGCCTGAAGGGTGAGTGAGCAAACCTCTCTGGTAGAGCTGTACAGCTCAGAGGTGTCTCTCTTTTATGGTTTTGTGTCAAAGTTTGAAATACTGGAGAGCAAAGGTAGTAAGTGGCTCTCGATCCCGGTCTTACAGGCACATCAGATGAGGAGTTTGCTGCTGCTCTGTATCACTTCAACCATTCCTTGGTGACCTCAGATCTTCAGTCCCCTGCCCTGCAGGTGAGCTCAGATTGAATGCATAAATAAAATAAAGAAGTGTTGGTGTCTGTTTATGCCTCTATATTGGTTCTCCACACCTTGAGTAACGTGTTGGTTTTTCCATTTGGCCCTGAGTGTATTCTGCAAAAAGAGGTTGGAATATTTTGAGTCCTATGATTTGAATGACCTTTGCAGTCATCCAGCACAAAACATCCTGCACAGTGTAAACTTGACATCTAGAGTTGAGAATAATTGAAGGTGATGAAAGCTGAGAAGGAAATGAATTGGTGTATTTTGTCTTGGAGAGTTGCCTCTATCCATGAGTTTATAAAGAGACATTCCTACAGATTTGCTCTGCTGTCAGGACTGATGCCAAAAGGCCTTGGAATTTCTCAGGAGGGAATCAAATTAATCTTTTTGCTTTCATGTCCTAACTTTGTAGCCTCTAGGTTTCTTTGCTGGGCGATGGGCTGACCTGACTTAACCCTGTCATGGAGGTTACAAACCTGCTTCACCCATCACTGAATTCAACCCCTATACTTAGTGGACTGTTTTCTACTGTATTTAAAACACTCTGTTGTTTGTGAATTTTTAAAAGCAGTTGGACTTTCCATCCATCTGCCTTTTTATTACTTTTGTAAAGAAGGAAATATTGCTGTGATCAGTCAAAGGGCTCTTCCTGCAGGTTCACAGATACCAAACACAGTAGCATAGTCTCTCCTGCTGTGATATTGCAGTGAATGAGAAAAGTTCATTAATGCCATTTTTTCTGCATTGGTGTTGAGACTTTGTTGTGTTTAGGTAGTAAAGTGACAGCATTGAGTGTCCCTCAGTAGCTCTGCCCTGTATCTGAAACAGGAGAGGCATTGCTGTGTGAACAGAGCTGAGAGCCCTGCTGTTTATTGTCAACTGTATGCTCAGATCATACTTTTAATTAATTAAAGCATCAGTCAGGACTTGCCTTTTTCCAACAAGCCCCTGTTTTGTTCCAGAGCACACTTCTCCAGCAGCTGGGAGTTGCCCCTTTTTCTGAAGGTCCGTGGCCTCTCTACATCCACCCTCAAAGTTTGTCTGTGCTGTCCCGACTCCTTCTGATTTGGCAGCATAAAGCCACTGCCCAGGGAGATCCTGACGTTCCAGAATGCCTTAAAGTCTGGGAAAGGTGAGATCATTTTATGTTAAGTTGGAAATCAGTTATCTCTTAACTTCTCTCATCTCCTGTCAAGTGAAAATTCTCTGGCCCCAGCATTCCAAGCGTGTGTGTTCCCTGATCTGGGATCCATGTGGTGCTGAGGGGAGCAGAGGGTCAGTCTGCTGTGCTGGGGAATCCTTTACCCAGAGCCCAGGAAATGAGACCTGCAGTCAGGAGTAAGCAGGGAGGAGGCTGAACTGCACCAAGACTGGCTGTAAAAAGGGAAGGAGGATCTCTTATTTTTCAGCAGGTTTCTGGTAGGTCCTGTTAGGATGGTGCTGATATTGTTCCTCTGCCATTGCCTGGCTTTCACTGATAGGGTTTAGGTGGCTTAAAGCTCTAATGAACAGCCTTTCCCAGGGAACAGGTTTGAAACACCCCTTCTTCATTTGAATGATTGTTCCTGTTTCCCACTAAATATATTTGCCACTGATTTAATTTCTGTAGGTTTTACTGCTTACACAGTCTCATTCCAATACATAATGTAGTGACCATTTGTGAAATTGTCAGTATTAGAACAGTAAGCAGAGAAATATAATTACTTCTAGTTAAAGAGATTTTAAAGAGGGATCTAGGAGAAAAACTAAACTTGGCAAACTTCCTCTCCTGTTGCCAGGTTTGTGGGCACCCTGAAGCAAAATGCCTTGCAGGGGACTCTTCCCAGTGACACAGAAGATCTGAATGTGGAGCATCTCCAGCTGCTGCTGCTCCTTTTCCACAATTTCACGGAGAGGGGTCGCAGATCCATCATGATGCTCTGTATCCAGACCATTGTGGAGCTGACAGCAAACATGGAGACCCAGCAGTGTTCTGTGCCTCTTATTGTGGCACGGCTGCTCGTGGTGTTTGACTACCTGCTCCACCAGTACTCCAAGGCCCCCGTGTACCTGTTTGAACAGGTAAGATTTTGACATCTGGATAATTAATTGGTCACCCAGCAGGAATCTGCAATGGGCAATCATTTGGTGTGTTCTTTGCATGACCCTTGTGAGTAAATCAGTTTTGATGTTGTTACCAAACTTCGGAGTTCCAGGGAATGATTAATTATGGCTGTTTCCTAGCAGCAGGTTCAGTTGGAGTGTAAATTCCTGGTGTGACTGGTGTCTTAATTAATCCTAGTAAGGACAGGATGATTGTCCCACCATATCTTTAAATTCTTGATTATTTGGCTGTTTATTTCACGAATACCTTTTGTACTTCCTTGCTTTAGGTTTGACCATGAGGGTTTTTGGCACTGTCCTCATTAATGGGACAAGCTGGTGCTTTGTGCCTGGCTTTTCCAATTGTGGGAAGCATGGCCATAGATTTAAACTGCTCAGTCCAGAACAAAAACCATCAGGGAGGGTTCAGGGCTTGCCCCAGAACAGAGGAATGTTGTGTTTTGAATAGGACTGTTTCTGTTTTGTGTTTCTTTCTCAGTGGGGTGGTATTTTCTCCCTACCCCTCAGTGACAAGGATGCCATGGATGGTTTTTTGTTTGGTTTTTTAAATTCAGGTACAATATAATTTGCTGACTCCACCCATTGGCTGGGTGACTGGATCCCAGGACAGCAGCAGACGAACATGTGTCCCACTTTATCACGGCTTTAAAGAAGTGGAAGAAAACTGGACCAAACATTGTTCTTCTGGTAAGAAAGAAAATATAAGGAATTTTTTATTGCAAGATTTGCTTTTATAAATAAATGAGAGCCTTTTCTGTGCCTTGGTTTGGGCATCTTTTCCTGCTTTTAATGGCCATAGGTACAATAGGTAAAAATACATCTAATAATGCAAGAATTGTTTTATAAAACAAAATTCAAAGTTGTTCCCTTCTAGGAGTATGCAACAAGTAATTAAAAATAAGTGTGTGTTTATTTTGCCAGGATTGTAGGAGTAGGAAAGCTTTGGCTGCCTATACCACATGTTAGAGCACCTATAACGTGTAATGGAGCTGGCTTGGAATCTGATAGTGGTCATACAATCCAGAAAGTTGTGGGGATGGAGGAGAGAATATAACACAATGTGGCCTGTTTAAACTGCCACTTTGAAGGTTATTTTTTGTTCTCACATTCCAGACTCTGCTCCACAGCCCAGGTTCTACTGCATCCTGTCTCCAGAAGCTTCTGAGGATGATCTGAACCGTCTGGATAGCACGGTATGGCACTGCTGGTAGAGACTTCTGGGGGGTGATGGGGGTTTGCCAAGTGCCAGGGAAAACAGACAAGAAGGAAAGACGTGATTAGAAAGACACACCATGAATCTTTCACTAAGTGGAGAAAAGAAGAGTGGCCAGATAAGATAACATGGGATTTCTTCTTACCCCTAGTTGGATGTTAGGGCAATCACTGTGCAAAGTCTGTGAAGATCTGTTGTAGTACTTGCAGGAATGCTTGGGATTCAGACAAAGACACGTGGCATTAGAGTTGTTTTTTCATCACTTTGCTCCAGGATCTCCCTGGGTTTTGTTGCCATCAGGGTTATGGGCTCCTTATCCTCAGTCCCAACGGAACCTCTCCCTGAAGTTTATTTTGCAATGTTTTGGGCTGTGGCTATTCTGAATGCTTAAAGAGCTTTGCAAAGGAAGGATCCTGATTTGTCATCTCCTGCAGGTGTGTGAGGTTCTTTTCTCCAGAGCTACGAAGTACGATGAGCTCTATGCAGCCCTCACCTCGTTACTGGCTGCTGGCTCCCAGTTTGATACACTAAGGAGGAGGGAGAACAAAAATGTCACTGCACTGGTAAGACTGTCTTGCTGCCTGTGTTAAGGAATAACAAGTTTTCAAAGTTAGTATTTTCAAGCAAAGTGTTTAACCAAAGTATTTTGGACTGTGCTTGGAGTAACAAGGAACTTAAAAATCTCACAACTAACCATAGTGTTCATGGTGGCTGCACATCACTTGGGTTTTTAATTCATAATGTGCTTCAGACTTGCTGTAAGTCCATGGTAATTCCAGAAGGTGTGGCTAGAACATGATGAAACAGGAGAAAATGGTATAATTTTTACTTTTTATTTTCTCACTCCTGTGTTGCATATTTTATTGTTTAATATGACAGAAACTCAGTCCAAAATGTGTTCATCTGATTTGGCAAATCTGCAGGAGTGTGGAGTCCCTAAGGAGATATTTCAGTAGCTGTAATGAGGGAAACAGCAATCTTTCTGTACTAATTTTTCCGACTGTTCCTCTGTTTAGGAAGCCTGTGCCCTTCAGTACTACTTCCTGATCCTGTGGCGGATCCTGGGGATTTTGCCTCCCTCCAAGAACTACATGCACCATTTGGCCATGAACACCCCAGAGATGAGTGACTGTGACCTCCTGCACACCCTGCGCTGGTCTTCCCGCCTGCAGATCCCGTCCTACGTCGTGTGGATCAAGGTACAGCCTCGGCTCCCTGGGGCGTGGTGGCAGTGACAGTGTCGGTCCCTCCGTGCTGACTGCACGTGGGATTTGTTTTGGGGGAGCTTGTGCCTGTCTTTTCTAAACTTGTTAAGTTCAGAGCACTGTTCAAGTGTGATGGATCTGGGTTTTGGCATTTGTAGGATCATCTTATCAAGCAGGGCATGAAGCCTGAACATGCTGCTCCTCTCATTGAACTGACCTCCAGCAAGTGCATCTCAGTGAAGTACGACGTGGAAATAGCAGAGGAATACTTTGCTCGACAGGTAAGGTGTGAGAGTGCAGCTGAACGTACAGACTTCTTCTGTGGGATGATCTGCACTTACTGTTCCATCTTCTGTATTTTCAGATCTCTTCTTTCTGTGCTGTTGACTGCACAACCATTCTCCAGCTGCATGAAATCCCCAGTTTACAATCCATTTACACCCTTGATGCTGCAATCTCCAAGATCCAGGTTTCTCTAGATGAGCACTTTTCCAAGTTAGCTGCAGAAACTGATCCCCACAAATCCTCAGAGATAACCAAGAACCTCCTCCCTGCCACGCTGCAGCTCATTGACACTTATGCTACTTTTACCAGGTACAGTCCTTGGGATTTCCAGCAGGAATACAATTTCCTGCTGCGCTTTGGGCTTTCTCTGCATTTTGTGTGTTGTTTTCTTAGAAGTGCCTGGGAGTTTATAGTACGGAGTAATTACCTAACGTCCTATAGAGGGTTCATTGCTTTAAAAGAAGAATAACAAGTAGCTTCTCAAGCCATGCGTGGGACTTTGTTGTTACTGAGTAGCCTCCTTGTCTGATCTTCCAAGGCTTCCTTGCAACTTTGCAAAACCAGCTTTTCCTCCAAAGATAAAACTACCCACTAGGATAGTGCTACTTAAGGTTATTTCTCTTACATCCTCTGACTGAGGCTGTCAGACCACCAAGAAAGAGGAAGGGGGGTTAATTCTTACATTAAAAATCTAAATTCTTCTAAACATTTGTTAGAACCTGTGTAGAAGAAAGCAAAAGTAAATCAGCTTTTTCTTTTTGGGCACTTCTCCTGGTAAGTAGCTTAGAGGGGATAAAAGCCCAGAACTCCCTTAGTGGTGTGAGATGAAGTGTGGGGCAGAACTTCAGAAGTTTCTGTTTTATCTGTCACTCCATTGACACACTTAGTTCTGAACTGCAGAGCTGATTGCTGAGGTAAATCCCCTCCATCCTGCCTGCAGATCCTACTTGCTGCGAAGCCTGTCGGAGGAGGGTTCGTCAGACAGCAAACCCTCCGAGGAGAAGCTGCGGGGCTACGCCGCTGTCCTGGCCATCGGCTCCAGCCGCTGCAAGTCCAACACTCTGGGTGAGGGGCAGGGCAGTGCTGGGCTTCAGGGTGCCTCCCCCCGTAGGTGAATCTTTCCACAATGCTTCCAGTACCCACTTCCAAAGTGATCTCCACCACTGTTCAAATGAGTGAGTTGTGCTGCCAGCAGCACACTACAAAGTCTCTTCAATATCCTACCAGCTGAAACAGTTGGGCAAATCTTGAAAGGATCATTATCTTATGGGCTCCTCTGGATCAGTGAAATGTTTTTATAACATTGTTTTTATAACATGATAACATTTTATAACATAATATTATTATATTGGAGTTTGTGGCATGGAGTAACAAGGGAACTATGAAATAGTATGCTGAAGACTTCTGTGAGTTAGTATTTGTGCCATGTTTTCTGCAGTTTTAATGTAGTGAAAGAAGTTGGGATGCTCTTAAAAACTTAGGACTGATTTTTACGTGTAGACATATTAATTTATTCAGTGCCTGATTGTTCTGTGTAACTGCAGGTCCAATCCTTGTCCAGAACTTGCCATCAGCTGTGCAGACCCTGTGTGAATCCTGGAACAACATCCACACCAACGAGTTCCCCAACATCGGTTCATGGGTGAGTCCAGCCTCAGGGCCTGATCTGGTGGGACTGCAGCTGCGGGCATTCTGGGAATGGGGGCATGTGTGGCTCTGTCCCAGATCCAGGGCTCTGATGTGTGTGTGTGTCCCTCCCCAGCGCAACGCCTTTGCCAACGACACCATCCCTGCAGAAAGCTACATCAGCGCCGTGCAGGCCGCCCACCTGGGCACCCTCTGCAGCCAGAGCCTGCCCCTGGCAGCCTCCCTCAAGCACACCCTGCTGTCCCTGGTCAGGCTCACTGGGGATCTCATCGTGTAAGTCACACTGTGTGTTCCCCACAGTGCTGGGTGCTTTGGTCTGTGTCCTCCAGGGCTGACTTCAGGGCCTGTCTGTGCAGCACTTACTGACCTGGGGCTGGTTCTGAGCTAAACCTTCCAATTCACAGTTCCGAATAACAAATAAATGACTGACAGTCTTTCTCTTCCTGTGGTATCTCCAAAAGTCAAGCTCCCTGAGGGAAACCTTTTTGTCAGATATGGACTTGAAGAAAAGGGGATATAAACTGACACAATATGGATCTAACTAATTTGTTTGTTTTGTTGTCATTCACTTGTGTGAAGTTTTTAATGTTTAAGGAAAAGTGAAATGCCATTTTTTTTTCCAGGGACATAGTCTAAAATACTCTGAAACCAAAAAGTAGTTCTTGACACTGCAGACAAGTCCCAAGCCACCGTATGTAATAGTGGGACTGTCTAGGCAGATCTTGTAACTGTATATATGCAAAAGTAACATGTAGAATTTTCCAAAGGGTGACTTTTTTTGTGAGGGGAGAAATGGCTGGGCCATTTTTATGGGTGTTTCTATCCCACCTTTCCAAAAAGGAAAGCCAAACCCAAGGAAACCCAAGGAAACCCAAAAAGGGTTTAATCACTGACTTCCATCGTGAGTTGTGCCTCACGTAATGTGAATTTTGGTTTCCAGTAGGGATGATCTGTGATACATCATGCAGAGAATTAACTTGTGTCCTGTTCTTTTCCAGCTGGTCAGATGATCTGAACCCACCCCAGGTGATCCATTCCCTGCTGCCCCTTCTTCTGGAGACCAGCACAGAGAGTGTGGCAGAAATCAGCAGCAACTCCCTGGAAAGGATCTTGGGCCCGGCGGAGTCCGATGAGTTCCTGGCACGTGTTTATGAGAAGTTGATCATGGGGTGCTATAACATATTGGCCCATCACTCTGACCCAAACAGGTAACAAAGCTGTGTGCAAAGATTGCCTATGGCAGGGTTGGTTCTGGAACAGAAAAAATCGGCTTATTTTTATCTGTTGAAAGCTTTTGTACTTGTATATAACTATAAATATAAGATTTTTTTTTCCACATTAGCAGAATTGTGGAGTGGGGGTGAGAGCAAGAGAGAATGGGGAGGAGTAACAGTAGAAAAGACTTAAACTCTAAAAGGAGCAGCTCTTTATAGGAATTTGTGTGTGAGGTGTCTGAAAGGTCTGGATTATTTCAGGTTTCTGGCTGGGACTTGCCTTACAGCATCATATGTCCCTTTGTTCTAACTTGGTGGATTTTTTGGTGTTTATGTAAAGTTGTTCATCAATTGTTTTTCTCCTGTCTGTTAGAAGAAGAGCTGCTTTCAATTGTTGGAAAAGTTACTGGAATTGTGATGGCAAATAGATCACTTCTGGCCTCTCAGAACTGTTGTGATTGTTGAAATTGTTTCTAGATGTTCTTATTTGATCATCATGTATTTGATCCTTATCTATTCCTCTTTTAATCCTCAGTGGCCTGGATGAGTCCATCTTGGAGGAATGTTTGCAGCATCTGGAGAAACAGCTAGAGAGCAGCCAGGCCAGAAAAGCCATGGAGGAATTCTTTTCAGAAAGGTGAAGTCACCATGGAAGTTGTAGCCCAAGGACCTAATTTCTCATCCTTTTTCTGTTAGCTTGTCAGTGTAGACACCAGGGTGATGTTAATGCCATTATGCAGGAAAATACAGACTCTGTAAAGCCAGGATATCCTTCAGGCAGTGCAGGAGAGTTGGAAGAGACTCTGAGGGCAAGAGGACCTGGATCTTTGTTCAAAGCAAATACTCAGCAAGGCCTCACAGTGATGATCAGTAGGGAATCTTCCAGGATGATTGTTCTGTCAGATCAGGTTTCTCAGAGATGCTGCTTCATAAGGCACTTACAGACCAAGCTGCAAAATCCTAAATTCTCTCAGTGCTTCTGTGGGGCCATGGGTTGATAATTTTAAGGGTGGGGGAGGGGGATTGGCCTGACTTGGAATGATAAAAATAAATTGTGCTGGCAGCAGCCTAGAACAGTTAGAACAGCTATGATAGAAACAGCCTAGCACAACCACTGTGTTCTTAGTATGAGGTGAACAAGAGGAAAGGCTTTCTCCATCAGAAAGCTGACTATTGCCTGGTTTTTCTCTCTACCTGTTGAACAGTTCAGAATGAAAGCAGCCTGGTGGCTGTACATTGTTAGGAAGGGAAGGATAGGCAAGAAAATCTTGACTTCTGTTTTGGAGCCAGTTCAGGCCCTTCTGTGACTGGATATGTGGAGAATATTGAAATGCTACTGAGGAGCCCATTTATGAGTTTTGGTCTGAGCTGGGTTTGCTGTTTGGCTGAAAAGAGTTCCTGTGGTTTGGCTGCTGAGCAGTGTTAACACAAACTCCTGCCAGTATGAAATGTGAGGGCAGAGAGAAGTGGAGCCAGCGGAAAAGGGAAATGTGCTGCTTTTTACAAAGCTGATTTAATTCTCCCCTCTGTACAGTGGAGAACTGGTGCAGATCATGATGGCGACGGCCAACGAGAACCTCTCAGCAAAGTTCTGTAACAGGGTGCTGAAATTCTTCACCAAACTCTTCCAGCTGAGTAAGTGCCAGTAGGATTTCCTCCATCCTGCCTTTTCCACTTGACACTGTTCTTGTATTGCCTGAGATTGGAAGCTGCTTGGAAGAAAATCTGTGGGAGGGAGTGGGGTCACAGCTTCATGCTTTCAAGGAAAGCCATTTTCACACGTGTTCCTTGGAATATCTGTCACTGACAGTAACTTTCCCCCCAGCTGAGAAGAGCCCCAACCCCAGCCTGCTGCGCCTCTGCGGCTCCCTGGCCCAGCTGGCCTGTGTGGAGCCCGTGAGACTGCAGGCCTGGCTGACCAGGATGACCATGTCCCCACCCAAGGACTCGGACCAACTGGATGTGGTGCAGGAGAACAGGCAGCTGCTGCAGCTCCTGACCACTTACATTGTTCGGGAGAACAGGTAAAGCACAGCCTTGGTCCTGTCTTGTGTGTGCTCTGTGTTCCTCTTGTTTTCTAGAACAATCTTGCGTGAGTTGCTGCTGGTTCTTTGTGGTAGCTGTGTGAAACTCTCCTCTCTTTGCTCAGCCAAGTGGGGGAAGGCGTGTGCACTGTTCTGCTCAGCACTCTGATACCAATGGCAACGGAGATGTTGGCCAATGGGGATGGCACGGGCTTTCCTGAGCTGATGGTCGTCATGGCAACTTTGGCCAGTGCAGGACAAGGAGCAGGACACCTCCAGCTTCATGGTGCTGCTGTGGACTGGCTGGGCAGATGGTAAGAGTGAACTCTGTACTGCTTCATAGGTTTTATTTATTTTCTGGTGTTTTGAGGACAGAAATATGTGTTTACAGATAATCCCTTCTCTCTTAGTTTAATGTTTGTTGTTTGGGATATAAAGTGTCTGAGGAAGGCTGATCTGTGTCCATCTGTTCCAAGCAATCACATTTTTTTCCTTTACTCTGGATGGTTTAATTACTGTATTTATACATTCCCTGTTCTTAATCTAAAGCAAACTGAATGATTGAAGCAGTTGGTCAGGACTGAGTTTATACTTTCCCAAGGCGTGAAGGGTTTTGGAGTCCCCATCCCTGGGACTGTTCCAGGCCAGGTTGGAAGGGGCTTTGTCCAGCTTGGGGTAGTGGAAGATGTCCCTGCCCATGGTAGGGGATGGGATGAGATGGGCTTTAGGATCCCTTCCATTCTAAACCAATCTGTAGTAATTCCCAGTGTTCTGTGTTGCAGCAAGAAATACCTGTCTCAAAAGAACGTGGTAGAAAAGATGAATGCCAACGTCATGCAAGGGAAGGTAAGACTTGTGCTGGTGCTGCACTTGCAGGAAGGACTCCCAGGGCAGGGGCTCAACTGTCCTGCTTTGGTTGCCTGGTGGGAATTTTAAAGCAGTTTGGCCAGGGGTGACTGTCCTGTGTTCATGCACTGTAGCAGCTGTTGTGGGCTGTGAGCATTGCCTCTGATTTTCCTTCCCTTCTGCTCCCCAGCATGTGACAATCCTGGAGTGCACGTGCCATATCGTGTCCTACCTGGCCGATGTCACCAACGCCCTGAGCCAGAGCAGCGGGCAGGGCCCCAGCCACCTCTCCGTGGACGGCGAGGAGCGCGCCATCGAGGTGGACTCCGACTGGGTGGAGGAGCTGGCTGTGGAGGAGGAGGACTCTCAGGCTGAGGACTCGGTAGGCAACAGGCACAGTGGGTGCTGCAAAGGACAGGAGGGTTTATTTTGAATCTCCCAAATCACTCAGCTTATAAATTGAGATTTTGTGTTTATTCCTGATGAGAGACTGAGTGAAGGACCCTACATGTCAGATCTGGAGGAGAGGATCTGGCATTCCTGCCAAGATGTGTTGACTTTGTGACGTCAACAAAAATTAAACATTTATTTTTTTAATTAAAAAAAGGAAGAAATGGAATAAAGTGGGTTTATTTCTATGGGTTGGCTGGCAATTACTAGTTTTTGTATCAGCAAGCAACTTAGATTAATACTTTAAGTGTTGTTGGGTGGTGAAAAAAGCTGTTAGAATATGTTCTTTATTTTTTGTATCAATATTTTTGTTACTGTTTCTTTTTCTTTTTAACCTTTCATGTTACTACAATGTGTCACCATCTCCTCTCTCCATGTGGTTTGATACCAGCTGCCTTCTAACTCAGTGTTGCTAAAATTTGCTATTCTTAAAATGTATGTTTGGTGTCTGGGGAATTTGTTCTGTATATGTATTTCACTGTAGCTGCAGTTATGACACCTTCCTGAAACAATTTTCTTCTGGATAGGATGAAGATTCTCTCTGTAATAAACTCTGTACCTTCACCATCACACAGAAAGAGTTCATGAATCAGCACTGGTAAGAATCTCAAGCTTATGTTTAGAGTTTCAGCCTGGTATTTCTGGCCATTGGGAAGGAAACCAGTGTAGTTTGTGAGCCTCTAGGCACTGCCTGTCAAAACTCACCTTGCTTATTTTGGGCAGGTACCACTGTCACACTTGCAAGATGGTTGATGGGGTTGGTGTCTGCACAGTTTGTGCTAAAGTTTGTCACAAGGATCATGAGATTTCTTACGCCAAGTACGGATCCTTCTTCTGTGACTGTGGAGCCAAGGAGGATGGCAGCTGCCTGGTAAATTCTTTATGTCTTCAGATTTTTCAAGTCCTTTACAATTTTCTGTTCTGCAGTAAGTTATGTCAGGATTTGAGTATGCAGGAGTGCTAAGACTTGAAGGCTTTGACTATAAATATATAAGTATTATAAGTATAATGATAAGTATATAAGTATTATAAGTATAATTATAAGTATAATGAGCCCTCAGAATTTACAGGTTGCCTGGAAATTAATTTTTTTGCACCAAATAAGAGCATTGATAAATCTGTGTCCTAGTGACTCCCGGGATTCCACCTGCTTTTACAGAATTTGCTGCACAGCAAAGAACACCTTTTCTCATGTTTTCCACTAGCAGCAAATGAAATAATTATATCTTAAATATGGAAAGTTTTTAATCCTTGGATGGAGAGTCACATGCAGGACGTTATTTCTTTAGAACTGTGCTTTAATTGCTGCTCTTACAATCCATGTTCACTTCATCAGTAGCCAGGTTGAGCCTGGTATGGGATTTTAGTGTTACTCTGTCATTCCCAGGCACTGGTGAAAAGAACTCCCAGCAGTGGGATGAGCTCTACCATGAAGGAATCAGCCTTCCAGAGCGAGCCCCGCGTGCCGGAGAGCGTCATCCGCCACGCGAGCACATCCCCAGCTGAGAAGGCCAAGGTCACCATCAGCGAGGGCAAGGGCCCCGACGAGGAAAAGCCCAAAAAGAGCAGCCTGTGCAGAAACGTGGAGGGCTGTCGAGAGGAGCTGCAGTCCCAGGTATAATTGTCAGCTGCTAAACAGAGATGGGTTGTGATGAGGATCTTGGGCAGGCTGGGTTGGTTATAAGCTGAGATGAGGGGGTCATAAAGGGGTGTCAGGCTTTAAAAAGCAGTTTGTGTGCAGCTCCCACCAGGAGCATCTTGTTCCTCATTTGCCTGGTCTGTTTCTTGTAGGCCAACTTCTCCTTTGCACCTTTGGTGCTGGAGATGCTGAATTTCCTGATGGATGCCATCCAGGTCAACTTCCAGCAAGCTTCAGCCATGGGGAGCAGCAGCCGTGCCCAGCAGGCTCTCAGTGAGCTCCACACTTTGGACAAATCAGTAGAAATGACAGATCAGCTGATGGTACGGAACAAAAAGAATTAACAGAGTGTGGATGGGGGGAGTGGCTTTTAAACAGAGACATTCCAGTGACACCCTTTGGATGCTTTCCCTGGCTCAGGTCCCAACCCTCGGCTCGCAGGAAGGCGCCTTTGAGAACGTGCGCATGAACTACAGCGGGGACCAGGGCCAGACCATCCGGCAGCTGATCAGCGCGCACGTGCTGCGGCGCGTGGCCATGTGCGTGCTGTCCTCGCCCCACGGCCGCCGCCAGCACCTGGCTGTCAGCCACGAGAAGGGCAAGGTGAGCCCCGGGCTCCCGAGGGAAGGGGAACAGCGCTGGAGCCACTGGGCTCCAAGGGAAGGGGAACAGCACTGGAGCCAGTGGCCTCTCAGGGAAATGGAACAGTGCTGGAGCCATTGGGTTCCCAGGGAAACGGAAAATGCTGGATCCACTGGGTTCCTGGGGAAATGGAACAGTGCTGGATGTGCTGGGTTCCTGAGGAAATGGAACAGTTCCATGCTTCAGCAAAAGGACAAGAGGAAATGGAGTGCTGGATCCCGGGGTTCCTAAGGGAAGTGGAGCAGTGCTGGAGCCCCTGTGTTCTCAGGGAAAAGGGGACAGTGCTGAAGAGCAGGCAGGACTGTGATTTGTTCTGCCTGTCTTGAGATCTGGTGTGAAGTGTTGCGTAGCTATGGGGAGCCTCTTGTAGGAAAAACTGTTAAGGAAGAAGAGTTCCTGCAGCAGGAACGGTGACAACAACTCACTGCCATCACCCACCTCACCGCAGCCACTGAGAGGAGGTTGGAGTCAGGTGGGGGTCCATGCTTCAGCAAAAGGACAAGAGGAAATGGCCTTAAGGTTTACCAAGGAAGGTTCAGATTTGTTACTATGAACAAAAATTTATCAGCAGGAGTGTTCAGACATTGGAATAAGTTGCCTAGAGAGGTGGTAGAGTCACCAACTCTGGAGGTGTTCAGGAGGTGTCTGGAAATGGCACTTGGGGATGTGGTTTAGGGGTGATTTATGGTGGTGCTGGGGTGATGGTTGGACTCGGTGATCTCGTGGATCCCTTCCAGCTTTCTGTGGTTCTGATTCAGAATCAACTCAATAACTGTGGGATCTGGAATTGAAATGCCTGCCTCCCCTCAGTTACAGAGTCAGATAACCAAGTTCAGTCTGTGGTTCTGGTTCTGTAACTGGGATCTGGAATTGAAATGCCTGACTCCCCTCAGTTACAGTCAGATAACTGAGTTCATTCTGTGGTGCAGATCACAGTGCTCCAGCTCTCAGCCTTGCTGAAACAAGCTGACTCCAGCAAAAGGAAACTGACCCTGACCCGCCTGGCATCTGCGCCTGTCCCGTTCACCGTGCTCAGCCTGACTGGGAATCCCTGCAAGGAGGACTACTTGGCTGTGTGTGGGCTGAAGGTAAGTGCCTGCCAAACCCTTTTCCAGGGAGCTGCAAACATCAGCTCAAAGCCAGCTGTGTTTGTTTCCTCTGAGGAGTTAGCACGGAGCTGCCTCCAAAGTTCTGTCGCTAATTCAGCTCCCGATTCACTTTCCTACTAGATAGATAAGGCAAAAGAAGCAGGATCTTTATTAACAATATAATTAATGAGACAGCGCCCTGAAATAGTATTTCTTAGTGTATTTAGGCTGATTTTGTTTTAAGACAAGAGGCAAGGTTTAGTCATGTCAAACTTAACTGTAAAACTAGCCTGAAACAATTAGTGTTCTTTGGCAAGGACTTCTCTTTTTTGTATTCCCCCAAATTTAGATTCAGCTTTCCCAGTGCAGAATATACAGATATGTTATTTAGCTGAGAAAAAGCTGCAGTCTCTGTAGTTTTTTTCTTTTCAAACCTTCATGTCATTTATCTTCAATGCAGGAAATTGAGATTTAGATTCTCTGAATCATTATTTGCCATAAGAGAAACGCTGACTTTTAACTCCATTCTTGGCTTCAAGTATTTGTAAACACTTTGTCTTACTATTTAACCAATTTTCTTCATTACTCCAGGATTGCCATGTGTTAACATTCAGCAGCTCTGGATCAGTCTCTGATCATTTGGTTCTTCATCCCCAATTGGCCACTGGGAATTTCATCATCAAAGCCGTGTGGCTGCCAGGATCTCAAACAGAGCTGGCCATTGTCACTGCAGACTTTGTGAAGGTATGTCTGGCCATGAGCTATTGATGGTACAGCTTCTGTCAGACATCAGAGTCTGGATCCTCAGGGAGTTGCATGTGGGAGAACGTGGTGATATTCTTTGAAATGAATTGGAAATATAAATTTGCGATGTTTGGGCTCTTCTTGCAAGGAAAAGCAAACCCAAAGAACTCAAAGAGAAAAAAAGCCCCAAACTGTAACATCTCATGGGGATTCCGTCATCTCAGCTCTTGTTCATTTGCACTGTTCAGTGTTGTAGCAGTTAATTACTACCTTGATCCTTGATAATCATTGTAGTTAATTATTTCCTTGATTCTTCCCACAGATTTACGACCTCTCAGTAGATGCCTTGAGTCCAACTTTCTACTTCCTCCTACCAAGTTCCAAAATCAGGGATGTCACTTTCCTGTTCAATGAGGAGGGGAAGAACATCATTGTGATCATGTCCTCTGCTGGCTACATCTACACACAGCTCATGGAGGAGGCCAGCAGTGCCCAGCACGGGCCCTTCTACGTCACCAACGTGCTTGAAGTCAACCACGAGGACCTGAAGGTGCTGGTGACTTCCCTTACTCTCTTTTTTTGCATCTTTCATTTGAAGGCAGAAGTTTCCTTCTTTTTTTCCTTCTCCTTTAAAGCCCCCTGATCTAGATCAAGGAGCTTTCTCATTCCTCTAAAGAGAGAAATATCCTTCCAGTAAAAGGAGGTGGGGGTGAAAGTCAAACCCCTTGATCCTTTCATCTAGAAAATGGATCATGTTTTCCATGGCTGACTCTGAAGTCATGCCCAGCAGGATTTCTCAGCAGGGAGATGGCTTCAGAGCAGTGCTGTTCTCAGAGCAAGGCACTCCAAAGGTGCAGGAGCAGAAGGGATAAATCACCATGGCTGGTGCTGGAGAGCTACAATCAGCCTTTGTTTCTAGTCTTGAGGGTGACCTTTAAAATCTCTCCAGTGTTTTTACCCCAGCCTGCTTCAAAACAGGAATAGATGGGAAGGAGGCTCTCAGGAAGGTCTTTTATGAGCTGGGCATACAGGGAGTGCTCCATGTGACACTGTCACAGTACTGAGGCTCACAGCTGTGGGAGCTCAGGGTGTTACCTACAGCCTCTGGGTGTGCATGCTCAGCATTCCATCCCAGAGCCTTTGAAGTGTCTGATGGATGAGTTCACCCAGGAGTTCAGCTTAGAAAATAGTCATTTAGGACTCTGTTCTCTCACTGCTGGGGAGGAGAGGCAGATTTGGGAATAATTCCATCATAAATTTAAAAGCCTGACAGAATGTTCGGGGATATTTGTGTTTATGTTAAATGTTGGCATTTCTCTGGATCCCCCAGGACAGCAATGGCCAGGTGGCAGGAGGGGGGGTGTCAGTCTATTACTCCCACGTGCTGCAGATGTTGTTCTTCAGCTACTGCCAAGGCAAATCCTTTGCAGCCACCATCAGCCGGGCCAGCCTGGAAGTGCAGCGCCTCTTCCCAATTAACATCAAGAGGTGAGGATCCTGGGGGACACTCCCTGCATTTTTATTTCTTTCTTTTTGTAATAAATATTGCGTGTTATTAAACATCCCGGCTCTGAATGGCCAAACCGTGTGGTGAAAATTCCCTGTTGGCTGATGATTTCTTGCTACTTTTCATGGTCCTTCTGTCCTAATGGACTTGGATGATCCTCGTGTGTCCCTTCCAGCTCAGGAATTCCATGATATCCCAGTTGCAGGATGATTAGAAACAAAGCTGGCTGTTTCAGCAGTGGGCCACGCATGCATTTTGTTCTCCCAGCAGGATTTCAGAGCAGAAAGGTGTCTGCAGAGCAGTGGAGCTGCACAGAGTGAGCTGCTTGAGGTGCAGCCGCTGGAACCGATGGGATTATCCGCCCTCACTGAGGCGGCTGAGAAGGAAGCCTTTGTTTCCTTTCAGCACCACTGCTGCAGTGGACCTTGTGCATTGTGCTTGTTAAGGCTGATTTTCAGACTCCCTTGAGGGAAACCAATCTCTTACTCCAAGAGTGTGGCAAGAAAAAGACAGTTCTATTGTGTTTTCTGATATGCAGTGGTGGGCACTCAGGCCACAGTCTTCTTCACTGGCCTGACACAAAGCCACTGTCACGAGTGGGCTCCGAAGGAGGGTCAGGTTCCAAGAGCTCCTGAACTCCAGTTGAGTTTGGCTTAGCCTTTTTGCAGCTCTGTTTCCACTTTTTCCAGTGAGCAGACACTGATTCTCCTGGATTGGCCTTTGCTTATTGCTGCTGGGTGTGTTGAAACATGGAACTGTTCATCTATTCAGATAAAAACATTGCTGAAAGCCATTTATAAATTACCTCCTTGATTTGGGGCATAAAATGCAATGCTAAGCCAGTTTTTCCTCGAGTTTGCAGGGTAGGGATCAGGGCTGAGGACTGGGATGCTTGTGGTTTCTTCCCACTGTGGTGACTGTTTCAGGTTTCTCAGGTGATTTTGCTTGTGCTGCTCCTTAAATGAATGTCATTGTGCCCTTCATCTCTTGCAGTTCCAATGGTGGCAGTAAGACTTCTCCAGCCCTGTGTCAGTGGTCTGAGGTGATGAACCACCCTGGCCTGGTGTGCTGTGTCCAGCAGACCACAGGTGTCCCATTGGTGGTGATGGTGAAGCCAGACACCTTCCTCATCCAGGAGATTAAGACCTTGCCAGCCAAAGCAAAGGTTAGTCAGGGTTCCCTGTATTTTTGGCTCTTAAAATTTGGTTTCTTGTGTTCTGTCAACCAGATCTCCAGTGTTGGCAGCTTTTCTAATACAAAGAGTTTGTTCCTCCAAGCAGGAGTTGCCAAGCTCTTCCCTTGCCTTGCCTTGCAGATCCAGGACATGGTGGCCATCCGTCACACAGCCTGCAACGAGCAGCAGAGGACCACCATGATCCTGCTGTGTGAGGATGGCAGCCTGAGGATCTACATGGCCAACGTGGAGAACACGTCCTACTGGCTGCAGCCCTCTCTGCAGCCCAGCAGCGTCATCAGCATCATGAAACCCGTCCGCAAGCGCAAGGCAGCCGCCATCAGTAAGGGCTTTTTAACTAATGGAGATGTAAGGGTTGATCAACATCATCTAAATGCTTACAACACTCATTCTGACAATTGCCTAAGTACTGGCTAAGTGGTTAAAATGTTTCCATAGATGTATATAGAAATACTTTCCAAAAGAGATGGGTTGTTTCTGCAGGTTTTTTACCACAACTTTGCCTGTTTAGAATGTCTTTTGCCATAAAGATGTGTTTCCCCTTCTAGCAACTCGCACATCCAGCCAGGTGAACTTCCCCATTGACTTCTTTGAGCACAACCAGCAGCTCACAGATGTGGAGTTTGGAGGCAATGACCTGCTGCAGGTGTACAATGCCCAGCAGATAAAGCACCGGCTCAATTCCACGGGCATGTATGTGGCCAACACAAAGGTGAGTGGGGCAGTCTGGGACTCTGTCAGGCTTCTGGGTGACATTTTTGTTCATGTTGGTACCATGCCTTGCCTTAAGGAGTCTGCTTTGTTCAAATAACCCTGCACAAATACTGTAATTCAGTAAACAGTGGAGGCACCTCTGTACAGAGTCCTTGGCTTCCGAGGGAATTTTTGAGCTGTGGTTTGTTCTCTGCAGCCTGGGGGTTTCACCATCGAAGTGACCAACAACAACAGCACGATGGTGATGACGGGCATGCGGATCCAGATCGGCACACAGGCCATCGAGCGAGCTCCCTCCTACCTGGAGATCTTCGGCCGCACCATGCAGCTCAACATGACCCGCGCCCGCTGGTTCGACTTCCCCTTCACCCGTGAGGAGGCCCTGCAGGCTGACAAGAAACTCACCATCTTCAGTAAGGCTTTGTGCACTGCTGGGTCTGACGAGCTGATGGGTTGGTTTGGGTGGGATGAAGCTGCTTCACCTCACAGCAGGGACTTCCCACAATCCGTTTGTTTGCCCTGACTGCAAAAACAGTCTGAGGGTGTCACTAGAGAGTGATAACTTTATTGATGGCCCAGTTTCTTGCTGCTGTGAGTGAATGTTCAGTAGTTCAGCTCAATATAAGTATATGAATAAATATAATATAAGTATAACCCTAACCCTAATATAAGTCAATATAAGTATATATATAAGTAGTTCAGCTCAGAGAGACCCTGCTTAGACTGACGCTCCGTGATGCTCCTCAGCACAAAATGATTTTATGCTGAGACAAGAGAAGGAAAATGGCCTTGCAAAAGAAATGGCACTGTCAGTGGCTGTATATTAATGACAGTGTAATTGCTGCCCTGGTCCTGTGAAATGAGGCTGGTTTATATCCAAAAGCAACAGTTTTCTCAGTTTTAAGAAATTTCTCTCATTGCTACAGTTGGGGCTTCTGTGGATCCTGCTGGAGTCACTATGATGGATTCCATAAAAATTTATGGCAAAACCAAAGAGCAGTTTGGCTGGCCTGACGAGCCCCCTGAGGACTTCCCATCTGCTTCTGTGAGCAACGTCTGTCCCCCAAACCTCAACCAGGGGAATGGCACTGGGGACACCGAGTCAGCTGCCCCTGCTGCTGCCAGTGGGACTGTCCTGGAGAGGTATTGCCACAGTCTTTCCTTTATTTCTCCTTTGAAATGGGTTGTTGTTGTGGCACACACTTGGGCGCACTCGTGTGTTTTTTGTAACTTGGAGAACTGGAGGGAATTAGCGAGTTGTTCACACTGCCTTACACAGCAACAACTGAAAGCAGTGATTGATTATCTTGGTAGGAGGGTTTGTGGTGATCTTGGTTGATCTGGTGCAGTAGATGGATAGATCTTTGTGCTTGCTTGTGCTGCCTAAGTGATGTTTCAGCAGTCTCAAGGAGCTCAAAGCAATTTCTGCTGCCATGGTACATTCTCTCATTTCAAGCTGGCCCTTTTTTAGTCTCTGGAGTTCAAAAAGGTCAGGCCTCTCTGAAGTTAAGCTCAGTTTTGAGGAGGGCTTTGTGTGTGACCCTGCTTTAGGCTCGTGGCTCACACCAACTTGCCTTGTAGCCCACGTGGCTCAGGCTGAGCTGTTGTGCTGGGGAAGGTGTTGGGTTTTCCCCCATATCCCTGCTGAGAGCCAAACACCAAGGGTGACCTGGACATAAATTTAGTGAGTAAACAGAACTTGTGTTCTTTCTTATGTCCCTGCTGTTTTTCTTTGAACTCATACAGTCTGTATCATAAGGGTTGTAAAAGCAGCAAGAACAGGAGGGAAACTGCTCAAAGAGGAACTGGTACAGTTGAAAAATGAGCATTTCAGAGGATACATACACTGCTCAGCTGTGAGGAAGTGTTGGTTAAGTTTGACTGAAATTCTCAGTGGAAGCTCAGGGCCTGAAGTGCCAGTAGGCCCAGTTGAAGGACCTGTTCAGCCATCCTTTAATATTTTGTCTAATAGTTCATGGGATGTTTTCCTGTGTTTGTTTTATCATTCCTTCCCTCCTCTGCTGTGGCGTCCCCACAAGATGTCCCTCTCGGCACAGACATGCTCTCTGGTTTTCCAGGGCAGAGGATTATATTCTAAAAATTCAGATATAAAAAAGTTATTTTTCCTATTTGGTGTTACCTTCTGAAGGGCTTCTGGAATAGGAACAGCTAATGGCAGGCAGGAGGCAGCTTTTCTATCCAACTGTGGTGTCTGCACTCGAATTTAAGCCTGGGTGGTGCTTTAAGTGGTGCTTGGCTTCTCTGTGAGGTGATTTGGCTCATCTCTGTCTTTGTTTTGCTCCAGACCAGTGTGTGCTGTCCAAGTAGAAAGACCCTGCTTAGACTGACGCTCCCCTGGCTTCCTGATTTCCCCATTTAATTTGCCTTTTGCTTAGAATGTGTTCTAGGGAGTTTTTCTGTGAGCTTTACATATTTTTATTTTTTTTTCCTTTTTCTTTGCTCCCCCAAAGTTCTGACACTGAGTCCCTAACCACCCTGGACCGGTTAGTATGGCATCCTTTTCTCTGCACGAATGAGTGTGTGTCAGAGAGACAGAACACATGGTGTGGCTTTTGGTGACTGGGTTTTTTTTGTTTTCCAAGTGACATTTGCTTCTTTACATTCTGATCATTGCATGGCAGATGGTTTAGCAAATGTAAAGATAAGGTGGTTTGCAGATTTTTGCTGTACAAAGCATAACTCTTGCTTATTTGACAGACTCCTCTTTGCTTTGTTCCTTCCTTGTGCCTTCTTATCCCACTTCTGTTCCCTCCAAGCTTTATGAGGGTGGCTGTGGGGAGGGAGATGTTATTTATCACCACCAGACCAGACAATTGTTCCTTCTGCCTTCCAATCCTACAGTGTTATTTTTCCCCTTAATGCTCTCTCTTCCCTGCTTTTTCCTGTATCTTCCTGCTCCTTCTGGTGTGTCAAATGGCATTTCAGGTAGTTCTACCTGAGGGCATGGAGTGCTGCTACAGGGACTTTGCTGCCACTTGTAAATCAGGTTTTCCCTCGGGACAAGTGTTTTCCCAGCCTGCTTGAACCTCAGCATCCCTCGCTTGGGGTCACGCCCAGTGCTCCAAGTTAATTTTCCTCTGGAATATTTTGTGCTGAAACTCCAAATTGGAAAGAGCAACCTGTGTGAAAATAGCAAGCGAGTAGAACGTTGCTCCCTTAGCAAAGTCGGTTCCGCTTTTTCCCATGTGTCATAGCCAGCCTTGATCTGCAGTCATCTGTACGTCTGGGGGCCATGGTGAATTGGGACTGTCAAGACAATCCAAGTTATCCCTGCTGCAGGCTGCGTAAGGAAATGTTTTATCCTCTTTGGGAGAGAAAAGCCCCTGTCTTTCAGCTGTGGATTATTAAAGCAGTCCTAAGTTTGTCTGTGAGCGTGAGCCAGGTTTAACTCTGGTCTGTAACACAATGAAATGATATGCATGGTGCCTGTGGCAGGTTTTATCATGCTTTGATTTTGTACTTGGCATTCGTTAGCTGTCTCTGAGCTACTCATGACTGTAGCCCGCATAAAGCAAAGTGCTAAGGAGAGAGAAGGGTTGCTGTACTCAAGCCTGCTTTCCTCTCCCTCCAGGCTAGTAGTGAGTTCTTTAGAAGCGCTGGAAAGCTGCTTTGCTGTGGGACCAGTCAACGAGAAGGCAAGTAACTTTCTGAATACATTCCTGAGCTTTGGAGCTGGGGGAGGAGGGGCGAGCTCAGCACTACCTCCTGCAGCCCCGGGGGCCTGATAGGAGCAGAGCCGCATCCCTTTTGCTCAGAGCACTGATCTGAAAGTTGCCTTAGCCAAAAGCGTTTGAAACTAGTTTAAAATGACAATTGGCATTTGCGTTTAGCGCTGGTGGGCTTTTTGTGCTTCAGAGTGACCTCGTTTACAGAAACAGCAGGGTAGGAGCCCATAAATCTCAAAAGGACTTGTGTTGACATGTGAAGTGTTTCCTAAATGTCAAATAGTAAATGGAGGGAGGCTATCAAAAGGGTGTGGAGGGAAGGGAGCTGCAGGTACACTAAGTGATGGTAAATATACTGAATAATGGGGTTGGTCTCTTCTTAGGAGAAGAATAAGATTGCAGCTCAGGAACTGGCTACTGTACTGCTGTCCATGCCAGCCCCTTCCAGCGTGCAGCAGCAGACCAAGAGTCTTCTGGCCAGCTTGCACACCAGCCGTTCAGCCTACCATAACCACAAGGTACCACCCAGGACATGGATTTGGGGGCTCCTGGAACCTGCCAGGTCATGGCTGAGGTGCAGCACAGCCCTAGAGAGCCCTCCCTCCATGCAGCACAAACCTCCTGTCCCATCTCCCTTTAGCTGCTGCTGCTGCTGCTGCCTGCCAAGCTTTTGTGTTTCACCAGAGTTGGGTGATTCTGTGACCTTTTAGGGTTGGTTGTCCTTCCTTAGATGACAAGTGCCAGTTTTCCCCTGGATCTGTCCCATGGTTGTACTTCAGCTACTTTCTCGTGTTGCAGTCAGTTTTTTTTCTTTGCCTGTGTTATCTCTCCCTCAACAGGATCAAGCACTGCTAAGCAAAGCCATTCAGTATTTGACTTCCTCAACCAAAGAAGGAAAGGACCTTGATCCCGAGGTATTCCAGAGGCTGGTCATCACTGCTCGGTCCATTGCTATTATGAGACCCAACAATCTGGTCCACTACACAGAATCAAAGCTGCCACAGCTGGAAACAGGTAGATAAGTCTGTAATTTTCTCTAAGTTTCTGTTGTGATAATTGAAGCTGTGCTGGGGTGTTGAGTTCTGAGTGACAGGGACTACATTTGGTAGGTTTGTGATATCCTGCTGATGAGAACATCAAAGCCTCTGAAAAAAGCCATTTCAAATAAACTTGGTGTTACCCTCATTAAGATTTTGCCCTGCACATTTCTGAGAGGTGTTTTTTAATCTGTGCAGAGAGTGAAGAAGGGCAGGAGGCCCAGAAACACGTGGAAGGAGAGGGCTGCACCTTCATTACCCAGCTGGTGAACCACTTCTGGAAGCTCCATGCATCAAAACCCAAAAACGCCTTCCTGGCTCCTGCCTGCCTGCCAGGTGGGAGCTCTTCCTTTGCTATTGGGAAGCCTGTGGCTTCTGAAGGGGCCTATTTGAAGTTTGTAAGCAGAGAAAATGACTTTTCAATGCTAGTGCTGCACTGAGGGCTTTGTGATGTGGAACTGCAGATTCTGCTCTGAAGCTTTTGTTCAGGGGCACGTGTATTGTGCCAGGAAGGAGGGACTGATTGATGATTGATTTACCCACATTTGTCTTCATGGGTGGTGTTAGAGGATGTTCTGTGGTGTTGGTGTATGGAGTTCACAATATTCCATCAGGCAGACAAAACTGGCTCAGTCTGGATTGAAAATCAATACATTTGTGCTGTTAACACTGTGCCTTGAAGTCTGCAAACAAAAGATGCTTCCTGCAGTGCCTCACTCTATGCTGAAATACAGAGAGAGCTGATTTCAGTCCTGCTTTTATTCCTGTTAGGTCTCACTCACGTTGAAGCCACAGTCAATGCTTTGGTGGATATTATCCATGGATACTGCACATGTGAGCTGGACTGTATCCATACTGCATCCAAGATCTACATGCAGATGTTACTTTGCCCAGTATGTCACCTTGCTCTGCTCTGCCTCAGCCTCTAATTGCACCAGGGGAGGTTTAGGTTGGGCATCTGGAAAAATTTCTTCATGGAAGGGGTGTTCCAGCCTTCCACAGACTGCCCAGAGCTGTGGTTGAGTTCCCACCTCTGGAGGGATTTAAAAGTGTAGATGTGGCACTTGGGGACGTGGGTTAGGGGGATTGGCAATGTTGGGTTTATGGTTGGACTTGATCTCAGAGGGCTTTTTCAACCTAAATGTTTCTATGATTCTGTAATTGGAAAAAAATTAAACGTGGGTAGAATGCAAATATATAGTACAGACACAAAATACAGCCAAAACCACCCAGCCAGAAGTGAATGAAGGAGAATTCTCTTTCTCCTTGTGTTCTAGTAATGTTTGTCATGCGCTGCATGTGGAATTACAAGTGTTGCTTTGTGGCTCCTGAGGGAAACAGAGGCTTGACTTGTGTCATACATGAACCATGACTGACAAGAGTCACAAATGTATTTTTAGCCATCTTTCCAAATGCTGTGAATAAGGACTTAGAGTTTAAGGAGTGTAATGATGAACTGTTAACCCTGCAGGACCCAGCAGTAAGTTTTTCCTGCAAGCAAGCTTTGATCAGGGTGCTGAGACCCCGGAACAAGCGGCGACACGTGACCCTGCCATCATCCCCCCGCAGCAACACTCCCATGGGTACGCCAGGGCATGACCTTCTTGATTGGTCAGAAAGGACAAGAAAATAAAGCAGTCTTGTTATAAATTGGGACTAAAAAAAGTCTAAAATCAGCTTTTGTCATTTCTTTTGTTCTCCCTTGTCCCCTAAACCCCTTTTTATTTAATAAACTCTCACCTTTTCATTGATATTTTGGGATTCACAAAGGAGATCACTCTGAGATATTCCCCTTTCAGTGACAGGAAAATCTAATCATTTTATCTACAGAGTAGTAATCTAGAGTTAATATTTTTATGCATGTTTTCAGGTTCTAATAAGTAAGTCAAAGATGTGTGCAGATCAAAATTATCAGAGGCCCATCCAAGAGAGGTTTTTCTGTATTGAAGCAAATTGTAGGTGTCAGGGAGTCTCTTGGTAACTGAGGGTAGCTTGGGTTTTTTCCCAGCATTAACTGCCTTGTTTGGGATGGAATGAGGAGTTGTGCATTTATGAACTCCTGCTTTGCCACTCAGGAGATAAGGATGATGATGATGATGATGATGCAGAAGACAAGCTGCAGAGCTCTGGGATAGCAAATGGAGAGCACATCCGACAGGAGAGCCAGGAGCAGAGCGAGGTGGATCACGGGGACTTTGAGATGGTGGTGAGTCCAAAGCTTCTATGTGGAGCCTTTCAAGTGTGCCAGGACTTGAGTTAATTTAGTTCTGATGACCCTTGTAGTGCTTCCTTACTGGTGGTGGTCTGGGGAAAGCTCTCACTGTGTTTCCTCTCCATAGTCTGAATCCATGGTTCTGGAGACTTCTGAGAACGTGAATAATGGGAATCCTTCTCCTCTGGAGGCTCTCCTGGCTGGAGCAGAGGGATTCCCTCCGATGCTGGATATCCCTCCAGATGCAGATGATGAGACAATGGTGGAGTTGGCTATTGCCCTGAGCCTGCAACAAGATCAGCAAGGTCAGATGTGGGTACTGTTGGCAAGCAAAAAGAGGATGGAAACTGGGAAAGAAATGAGGCAAAGCTGTTGATGTCAGTGATCACCAGTGAACCAAAGATAGCAGAACTATGAAATGTACAGAAAATGCCAGAGTTAACTTCATTCTGTCAAAGAAAGATGCTCATAACTTGTTCTCTGCTTGCAGGGAGCAGCAGCAGTGCTCTTGGACTGCAGAGCTTAGGACTGTCCGGCCAAGCTCCCAGCTCCTCCTCTCTCGACGCCGGAACGCTCTCGGACACAACAGCATCAGGTAACTGTTCACTGCAAGGCATCATCCTTTTCAGATTTTGACCTAAGTAATACCTTAAAATTGGTTTGCAAATGTGGTTTGGAAGAGCCAGTTATTACTCTTGGGTTCTTCTATTTTTGAGAGTGTACTTACAGTTTTTTCCTGCTTTGATTGACTCTCACTGTAGACTTCTGAGGAAGTTATTTCCTCTCTTTAAACGAAAGCAGACAAAACAAAGCATGTGCTGTATTTCCCTTGCATTTATAAACAACCAGACATTGTTCTTTAAGTAACTGTGCGTGCCTGTGTGTTTGACAGAGAAGCTTTTCTCTTGGGATATCTCCCTTCCACTGCTTTCAGGAGCCGTAATTGTCCTGCTGGTCACCCCTAAGCTCCCTTTCCGTTTGTAGCTGTCTCAAACCCCAAGCCCAATCCCTGCAGCCTTTCCCTTGTAGCGCGAGCGTCCTTTGCACTTGTTCCCAGGCAGTGTTTTTACTTGTAACAGCTCTCTTTATTCTCTTAGCTCCAGCATCCGACGACGAGGGCAGCACGGCGGCCACAGACGGCTCCACGCTGCGGACGTCGCCCGCGGAGCACGGCGGCAGCGTGGGCTCGGAGAGCGGCGGCAGCGCCGTGGACTCGGTGGCCGGGGAGCACAGTGGTGAGTGAGCCCTGCTGTACCCCCTGCTCACCCCTGCTCACCCCTGCTCACCCCTCCTCCCTGCCTGCTACTGCAGCCTTGCCCACCGTGGGAGCATGTGGGTGATCCCTGGCACAGAGGAAATCTCAGTTGCCATCCGTCATTTTGTGGTTCTGCCCGAGTGCCCACAGATGGAATATTGGCTGCTTTTCATGGTTCTCTGGAAGTGTGGAATCTGCAGCAGATTTTGCTGGGCTCTAATAGAAGAATCATTGAATCTCAGAATGGTTTGAGTGGGAAGGGACCTTAAAGATCATCCTATACCAACCCCAAAGCAGGGACACCTTCCATGATCCCAGGTTGCCCCAAGCCCCATCCAGCCTGGCCTTAGACACTTTCAGGGGTGGGGCAGACGCAGCTTCTCTGGGAAACCTGTGCCAGGGCTTCATTACCCTATGAGTAAAGAATTTATTCCTATTATCCCATCTAATCCTGCCCTTGTTCAGCTTAAAGCCCACTGCCCCTGGTCCTGGCACTCTCTCCCCATATAACAAGTCCCTCTCCCTCCTTTTCATAAGTACCATAAGTACCCTAAGTACCCAGTATTCTGTGAGGTATGGGAGGCCACAACAAGGTCTCCTCAGAGCCTTTGCCTCTCAGAATGCCTAGAGCAAGACTGAGACAATTCACTATGCTGCTGGTTAAGTTTGGATGAAATAGGATTAATTCCTCTCTTTTTAGTTTGGGACTGATACCCAGGTAAAATAATCACAGACTCTTATTAAAAATATTGTCAGATTGTCTGCACTGCCCATCCAAACATTGTCTGACTGAATTTGAATTGCTGCTGTGGGCCCAGTTCAGTTTGGGCCACAAAGATGAGGGTGGCAAAGAAAAGATTTCTACAAATGCATCTTCAGCCTCTCTTGTAGCTTTAAGAAGAGAACCAAAGCCAGCATCTCCTTTGAACCACGATTCCAAAGTGCAGCTCAGCTGTGGTGGTGGATGTGAAGCAGGCAAGGTGTTTGTTGAGTTGCTGACATTGTGTTTCCCTGTTTCCCTTTCCTTCCCCAGTTTCTGGCCGGAGCAGTGCCTATGGGGACACCACAGCCGAGGGCCACCCGGCGGGGCCGGGCAGTATCAGCTCCAGCACAGGAGCTATCAGCACCACCACGGGCCAGCAGGAGGGAGAGGGCTCAGAGGGGGAAGGGGAAGCAGAGGGAGACGTCCACACCAGCAACAGGCAAGAGGCTTTGTTTCCTTTCAGGAATAACACCTGTGCTCTGGGAGGATGTTTGCAGAGGAGGGGACTGCAGGTGCTGCAGTTCCAGGAGTGCAATTTGTGACTGCTCGGTAACAAAAGTGGAAAGTCAGAAACACAGACTAGAGCAAACTGCCACTGCAAAATCATGGAACCATGGAATGTCCTGAGGTGGAAGGGACCCACAGATGTCATCCAGTCCAACCCCTGGCCCTGCACAGGCATCCCAACAATCCCACCCTCTGCATCCAAATGTTGTCCAAATGCTCCTGGAGCTCTGGCAAGCCTCGGGGCCTTGCCCATTCCCTGCGGAGCCTGTTCAGTGCACCCTCTGTGCAATCATCATGGAGTGTGATAAACATACCCAGTGTGTGTCCCACAAAACTACTGCTTCTAGGAAGTGATGAAAAAATCCTGCATGAGTCTAGTTAACACAGAATCACTAAAATCTTGGGAGCCTGTGGAATTCACTGTTAGTACAAAACCATATGCAAATGTCCTTTGGGAGCATGGGCAGCTTTTCATTCTGTGGGAGCAGGTGCTCAGTCCTTTCTCCAGTGCAGTGTGGAGCTGATTTGCAGGATGTTTCCATGCAGTTGCAATCCCCAGTGGCCAGGCCTGGGCAGTGTGGCTCCACTCAGAACTGCTCGTAATCTTTGGCATCGCTCTCCTGTGAAGTCTGAGCAAGTCCTCTCCTCCCTGGGAGGATTTGATGGCTTAGGGTTTCTGGGGCAGATTGCAGTGCTCTCTTGGAGACCCTGCTGGGTGTGATGTGTTCTGTGGTGTGTCTGATTGCTGGATCTGAATCCCCAGACTGCACATGGTCCGGCTGATGCTGCTGGAGAGGCTGCTGCAGAATTTACCCCAGCTGAGGAACGTCGGGGGCGTCCGGGCCATCCCTTACATGCAGGTGAGTCAGGAGGGCTCAGAGTTAAGCCCAAATCAAATGGTTCAGTCACTGGTTTCTATTTGCATGTGCTTTTCTCCTTCCTGCCCAGTCACAGTGTGAGTCCATGTTGCAAAGCATTCCTTACCCACAGGTTTCTGCTGGACTTGTGCCCTTTTTCAGTGTGACTTTGCAGCTGACTGAGGAGCCTGAGGGCTCCAATCCTTGAGCTCCAATGTGTTTGGGAAGGGTTTATACTGAATGTTCATATTAGGATGTGAGGCACAGGCTGGATTGGGAAAGAACACATATAAATCAAGATAAAATCGATGCTGTTTTGTGAAAGATAAATAGTTGTCTTGATAATGTGAAACCTGCCTTCTAATAATTCTCTGACTGCTCTTCCTAGGTTATTCTGATGCTCACAACAGACCTAGATGGAGATGATGAGAAAGACAAGGGGGCTTTGGATAACCTTCTGTCTCAGCTGATTGCAGAGCTGGGCATGGACAAAAAGGTAAAGTGCAGTGTGGGCTAATGCTCTGAATTTGCTCCTTCTAGACAGGGTTTCTTTCCTTGAGGAATTAAATGCTTGGGAGTCACAGAAACATTGCTGTGTGGATGTGTTCAGGCGGTTTATTCCTCTTGCCTCCTTTCACATAAGGTAGAAAATGTCATGAGTGGAACTCCCACTGTTTCCTGCGTCTGACATCCACAAGTGAGCATGAAAATTTGTTTAGCTGGAGTTAAACTCTGAGAAGAGCCATGATCAGTAAATGCATGATTGACATACATAGCTTTTCATTTGTGTGGGACTGTTCTCTGGCAGCCAGGCCACTGCCTACCCTTCTACTGAGGCATTTGTGCTGCTTTTTCAGTCTTACTGCTTGAGCTTAAATTAGAAATGCTTCCTGAGAATCAGAGCACTGAACGTGAGAGGCTTGGGACATTGCTCAGCTCTGGGATTGAACAAGCAGGATGTGTCTTTTCTTGCAGGATGTGTCCAAGAAAAACGAGCGCTCCCCTGTGAACGAGGTGCACTTGGTGGTGATGAGGCTGCTCAGTGTCTTCATGTCCAGAACCAAATCAGGATCCAAGACTTCCATTTGTGAGGTATATTCTCCAAATTGCTTTGTCAGGGAATGATTTACTCCTCCTTTACTCAGCTCTCACAAGACCCCACCTGCACGCAGTTCTGGTGTTCTCAACATGAGAACACATGGAATTGTTGGAGCATGTGCAGAGGAGGCCACAGAGTTGCCCAAGGGACTGGGCCACCTCCCCTGTAGAGACAGGCTGGGAGAGTTGGGAATGTTCAGCCTGGAGAGGAGAAGATTGTGTGGAGACCCCACAACACCTTCCAGGGTCTGAAAGGGATACAGGGAAGCCAGATTTTATCATGAACTGGAGTGACAGGACAAGGGGGAATGGGTTCAAAGTGAAAGAGGGCAAATTTAGGTCAGATATTGGGAAGAAATTCTTCCCTGTGAGGGTGATTTCCCAGAGAAGCTGTGGCTGCCCCTGGATCCCTGGAAGTGTCCAAGGCCAGGTTGGACAGGGCTCGGAGCAATGTGGGATAGTGGAAGGTGTCCCTGCCTGTAGCAGAGGGTGGAATGGGATGAACTTCAAGGTCCCTTCCAACCCAAACCGTTCTGGGATTCCATTATCCCATGGGATCATGCTTGGGGGGGGGAATTTGTTCATCAAAGACAATGTAAAAGCTGCTAACTGAAATAACAGGTGTAAGACTGAAAAATCCTTGAGAGGGATTTGGAAGAATTTATAGGGAACCTGTAATGTTACTGAACTCTTGTGGAAAGAGAGTTTTGAAACTAGGGCTGGAGGAAGCAGCCGTGTAAAGACAACTGGATGCTCTTGTTTTGTGCATGGTTCCAGACTGAGCTCAGGGCAGCACATTAATGATGTTACTTAAAACGGTCTGGCAGAGTTTTCCCTTGCATCTCACCAGTGCTGAAGGGGTTAAAGAGGATTTGTAATGTGATTATTGGAAAGCAATATGCTGCTGTGTCAACGTAAAAGTCGCTAAGAGGATTCCTTAGATATTTGTTGCTAAAAGGTACAGTAATAAGGCATAAAAAGCAGTATGTGTGGTGGGAAGGAGATTAATAAAAAAGCATAGAGGTTAAAAAATTTAGTCTGAACTGCATCAAATTTTAATGAGCTTATGAGCTGTGGGGTTTGTTTGGATTTACAGGGCTGCTTTAATAGTTTTATTTACAGTAGCTTTTTCTCCAGCCTTTGTTACTCACATGAGCTTCCCACAGAAATCAAAGCTCCTCGTCTTGCAGAATGCAGGTGGAGCAATACCTGGGTGGAGCAGAGACTGTGAGCGGCAGCTGCAACAGGGACTCTTTCTCTACCAGGATTCACGCCCAGCTGGCCAAATCCCAGATAAACAAATAGAAATCCCAACTTTAAAAAAAAAAAAGACAGGGGAAAAAAAAGAAGGGAAAAAAGCCCTAGTCGTCTAATCCATAGCAGAGTGGCCTCTGGCACATGTGTCGAGGGGAGATTAGACTTAAGAGGAGATTTTATTTGTTTTCCTTTACTAAGCACTTGTTCAAAAGAGTCTCTGTAAATATTTGAGTTGCTTTTCATAAACACACAAAAAACCCCAAAAAACTCCAACCTCAAACAAACCCCAAACTTAAAAGCTGCCTGCAAAGTTTCATCCAAACCTGCTCTGTTGCCCGCATTGTCAGCAGGTGCTCAGGGCTGCCCCGGCTCTCCCCACTGCAGGTTCCCAGGTGTGTTCCTGATCCAGCTCCTTCCCTCTATTCCAGGCTTCCTCTCTGATCTCCAGTGCCACGGCAGCTGCCTTGCTGAGCTCTGGTGCTGTTGATTATTGTTTACACGTGCTCAAGTCCCTGCTGGAGTACTGGAAGAGCCAGCAGAATGACGAGGAGCCTGTGGCCACCAGCCAGCTCCTGAAGCCTCACACCACTTCCTCTCCCCCCGACATGAGCCCCTTTTTCCTCCGCCAGTATGTGAAGGTGAGTCCTGCCCTGTGCTGGGAGCTGTGCAGGGCCTGCAGTGAGAAGAGGCTGCACAGAGCTGGGAAAGCAGCCCTGCTCAAGGAGTTTGTCCTTAGAAATGCAACCAAAATCCATCTTCTAGCACAAAGTTACAACTGGGAGTCCAAGTTCTCACAGGGCAGCCCAGCTCAGTGCATCCCTTGGTGCGCTCCTAAACCAGGAGTTCTGTGAAGCTGTTCCTGGAGGAATTGTTAAGCATCCTGAAGGGAAGCTGCTCCAGCCCTGTGCTTGGCAGGCAGAATTCCTGAACTTAGTGTGTGCCAAGGAAGTGGAACAGATGGGAATTTCCAGAGTAATTCCCAGGCTTGGTCCACCACTGTGGTGCCATTATGCCGTGATTTGGTTGTACAGGTGCAGTGCAAAAAGCCTGATCAAATGTAACAATGTCTCCTAAGCTGAAAGCTCCTGAGTTGAACTGCTTTATTACTCCAGACTAGCTTAGTGCATCCTCACAGCTGCCATCCAGTTCAAGGCCTTGTGCAGATTCTTATTCATCATTTGGGAACATTGTTTCGGCTGCAAAGGGGCAGAAATCCCTTTTTTTTAAAAATCAGCAAAAGCACCCTGTCATGCATCATGACACCACACTGGCTGTGCTCAGAGCCTGAGAGACTTCTCTTGCTGCCAGGGTCATGCTGCAGATGTTTTTGAGGCCTACACTCAGCTCCTGACAGAGATGGTGCTGCGCCTGCCCTACCAGATCAAGAAGATTGCAGACACAAACTCCCGCATCCCCCCGCCCATCTTTGATCACTCCTGGTTCTACTTTCTGTCTGAGGTAAGCAAGAACACAACACACCTGCAGATTTCCACAAGAAAACTCCAATAAGGATTTCTTTCATGGAAGAGATGAGCTTTTGCAGAGCTCCATCTTATATTTTTAATCCCCTTGAAAGAAGGTGAACTGTTGGCTTTGTGTGTTCCTGTTGAACAGGAATCCGTAGGAAAATATACATGAAAAATGAGGTTGCTCTTATTTCTTGGAACTCAGTGGTTGCTGCCACAAAGCTTAGAGAGAAAACCTGCTGTGAGATGGAAAAATGTAACATCATGCTCAGCTGTTGGTACTTGGGCCTTAAAAAGGAAATCAGGAAGATATTTGGAGTTTGTCTTCTGAGTTTGCTTCCTACTTTACACAACAAGTTATCTTACATTTACACAAGTATGAATTAGGATTTCTTAATTAGCCTTGGTTAGGTGTTTATTTGAGGTTGGAGATGACAAGGGATGGTTTCCAGCAAGTGGTGTGGTGTTGTTGTGCAGTGTTTCTTCTGCTCGGGACTTCCAGCACTTTAAAGCTGGGTAAACACATCTCCCATCTGTTTTGTTTTTGGAAGAAAACACTCATTTTTGCTGTCCAGTGTGCCCCTGGTGAGCTCACGCTGCCCTGGCTTCTCTCTGCAGTACCTGATGATCCAGCAGACGCCGTTCGTGCGCCGCCAGGTGCGCAAGCTGCTGCTGTTCATCTGCGGCTCCAAGGACAAGTACCGGCAGCTGCGGGACCTGCACACCCTGGACTCGCACGTGCGGGGCATCAAAAAGCTGCTGGAGGAGCAGGGCATCTTCCTGAGGGCCAGCGTGGTGACAGCCAGCTCGGGCTCTGCCCTGCAGTACGACACTCTGATCTCCCTGGTAAGGGAAGGAGCAGGGAAAGGGCCTTAGAGTGGTGTTGGTGTGACAGGAATGCTGATGTGCTGTTTGATCCCATCCCTTTGTGCCTGCAGATGGAACATTTAAAGGCTTGTGCAGAGATTGCCACGCAGAGAACAGTGAACTGGCAGAAATTCTGCATCAAGGATGACTGTGAGTTCTGTCTCTGCAGGTTTGGGGGAGCAGTGGTGTTGTGGTTGGGATCGAAGTGGTTCAGATGGGGAAGCTCAGCAGAGAAGGGGAGACACAGCTGAGGGTTTTGATAGGACTGAACTGTTTCCAGTCCTAATTATCCCAGTGCCCTAATTGCATCTGGTCCTTGGCTAAAGAACAAAATATGGTGTAATGGATAACTTAGAGGAACAGGAGATCTGTGTTCTCTTGCTTGTGCTGCCATTGTCCCAGAGAGTAATTTGGGATGGGCCACTGTACCTGGTGTACCCCAATGTTAGCTTTCTGTGGTGCAGGGACAGGACACTTCAAACAGGAGTTTGGCTCTTGTGAACAAAGGCTTTTGGTTTAGGCTGTGGTTTTTTGTTGGTTTGTTTGGGGTTTTTTTTCTCCTTTATTTTCCTTTTTAATTCAGGCTTTAGTGGCATGGAGCTGTGTCAGGGCAGGGTTAGGATGAATGTCAGGGAAAGATTCTTCCCCCAGAGGGTGCTGGGGAACTGACCAGGCTCCCCAGGGAATGGGCACGGCCCTAAAGGTGCCAGAGCTCCAGGAATGTTTGGATAGCACTGCCAGGGATGCACAGCGATTGTTGGGGTGTCTGTGCAGGGCCAGGGTTGGATTCAATCCCTGTGGGCCTTTTCCAACTCTGGATATTCCATGATTGTGCGATTCAAACATTTTCTCCTTTCTTCCACAGCGGTTCTCTATTTCCTTCTCCAAGTCAGCTTCCTGGTAGACGAAGGAGTGTCCCCGGTTCTCCTGCAGCTGTTGTCTTGTGCTCTGTGTGGCAGCAAAGTGCTGTCCATGGCTTCATCCTCTGGAGCTTCGAGCACCTCTTCCACCTCTGCTCCTGCAGCATCAGGCTCTGGGCAGGCAGCAGCACAGAGCAAATCCTCCACCAAAAAGAGCAAGAAGGAGGAAAAGGAGAAGGAGCGAGAGGGTGAGGGGCAGCTGGGCCCTGTCCTGTGGTTTTAGGGAGCAAATCTGCTCCTCACAGCCTTTCTTACTCTGTTTAGAAAGAACTGGGTAATAAATCCCGCTGTTGGGAAAGGGTCACGGCTCATGGTGAGAGCATCCACAGCCACAATCAGGACAGAGGAGCAGTTTTCCTACATGTAGGTGGGACTAAGGTGGAGCAGTGTCCTAAGAGTTGGGCTGAAATCACGTGCTGAGGACATCCCAAACCCACTGTGTTTATTGCCCTGAGTGGGTTGGAGGTTGTCTCATGGTGTTACCTAATCTAGTGATGAAGCACCCTCCACTTAACTTGCCTGTCCTGGGTTGTAGGAGGCTGAAATGCTCACGAGGATTAAAAGAAATCCTGGGGATGCACACCCAGTTAGCTCTGCTCTGCAGTGATTATGTTCAGACTTGTTTCCTCTGGCTGCCTTGGAAGCTCTGCTGGAGCCAGGGCTGCTGCTTAATGAATATCCACAGTCCTGGGAAAGTAATTAAGCTTCCCTATAAAAGTCATGGGCATAAATTCTCTCTTGGCTTTTCTTCAAGGAACCGCTTTGGCTTTCACCATCAGATGGTTCTCTGTGAGTCTTTTCATTGCCTCATGCTCAGTCCTTTTCTTTTTATCAGGATGTGTAGAACATTTCTCACGTCCTCACTGGCAAGTTTTCCTGCAGTTTTTTTCCTGTTAGTCAGGAGTACTGGGTTATATTTTTGAAAAAGACAGGAATGTTAAACTTTCTCGATACCTGAAACATCATAATTTGTCCCCATTATCCTGACTCTTTGAAATAGGAGAGTGGCCTGCCTGTGAGGTGCTGCATTTATCTTCTCCCTAAAGCCTTCCCTGTGTCCCTAGGTGAGGGTTCAGGCAGTCAGGAGGACCAGCTGTGTACAGCTCTGGTGAACCAACTGAACAAGTTTGCTGACAAGGAGACCCTCATCCAGTTCCTGCGCTGCTTCCTGCTGGAATCCAACTCCTCCTCAGTGAGGTGGCAGGCCCACTGCCTGGCCCTGCACATCTACAGGTGAGCCTGGGTGCTGGGTCAGTGCCACAGCCTCTCTCTGAAGGACACTGGAGCCTGCAGCTGTTGGCCCCTCTGGAATTGCCCCCACTGGTTTGCAGTTGCTGGGGCTGGAGATGGAAGTTGTGACTTATCCATGATCAATCTCAGTTGTCATCTGCAAGGAGCGTTTTATTTGTCTGCAGAATCTAACTTCTGTCATGGACAGGAGCAGGTGTTTGTGGGCAAAGTGAATTTCTGAGGCAGATCCAAACTCCCAGCATGAAAAGTTGGGAGTTGTGTGGGGAGAGGAGTGCTTTAGGGGGCTGGACTCCTTCAGAGCTCTGTTCAGTTGTTGCAGGACAGCTGTTTTTGTTTTGGAGTGCTGGAAAACAGATGGGTTCAAGGGATGGTGGGATTTAGCTCTGTGAACTCTGCAAGATGATGGTTTCCCAGTTTGGTGGACTGGAGCTTATGTTGTCCTGCACAAGATCTGTGCCATCTTCAGGACCCTGATTGTCTGTAATCCACTCAACAGGAACTCCAACAAGTCCCAGCAGGAGTTACTGCTGGATCTCATGTGGTCCATCTGGCCAGAACTCCCAGCCTATGGAAGAAAGGCTGCCCAGTTTGTTGATCTCCTGGGATACTTCTCCCTGAAAACACTGCAGACAGAGAAAAAGGTACAGTGACATTCCAGAAGGGAGGTACAGCATCCCAGGTGCTCATTTATGATACAGCTGGGACAGATTTTCTGTCAGAAGAGCTTCTGGTGGAAATTTTTCATGTTCCTAGAACTTCAGTGTTAAAAAAAGCAGGATCCGTAAAGAATTTAGAAGTGTGGGTTTTTGTTCTGTTGTTTTGGGGGTGAAATTGTGCTGGTTAGTTTTTTATTTATTGAGAAAAATACTTCTTTCCCACAGGAGGCTTTTGTGGATCTGGCAGCTCCAGTTTATAGATTTTTGATATTGCAAGTCCTAGAAATCTTTTGTAACCATGATTTTTGAACAAAGGAAGTTGTGGCCTCTTTTAGGGGTTTGGTGGGATTGAGAACAAATAATTAAGACCCATACTTGCATGAGTCTGTTTAAAGAGTGGGGGATGCCATAAAATCTTGTCAGGCATTTGCAGGGATTGACTGACAAACAGCACTTACTGTGTAAATCTCAAATTTTAGGATCGATTACAGTCCTGGGCAATGATGTGAACACATAAATTCCTGTGGGTGTGGTGTGTGCCTGTTCTGGAGGACTGGAACACCACAAGATGAGGGATATTTGTGTCTGTGTAGCAATAAAAGCATTATTTTGAAGACTGTCTTTTCATGGTTGTATTTCAGCTGAAGGAATATTCCCAAAAGGCCGTGGAGATCCTCCGGACTCAAAACCACATTCTCACCAACCACCCCAACTCCAACATCTACAAGTGAGTCACTTCTGCCTTTGATCCATGTCACTGCAGGGCTTTCCATCTGAGCTCCATCCGTGGAGGAATACCCAGCTCTGCTGATGGGATGGTGGGGATGGGCCCTGCTGAGGTTCTGTGCCTGCTGGGCCTGGGAGAGCAGCAGATCCTTTCTGCCAGATGCAAACCTGACATTGTGCCCTGCCGGGAGAGCTTGGCTTGAGCTCTTCTGCTTTCGCTGTCAGTAAATGTTACAAAATCGTAGGCCCAGCTGGAGAATAAAGATTTGCAGTTTTGAGTTACGTTCTTGGTCCCACCTTGGCCGTTGATAATTACAATAAAAATGCTGCTTAGTTAAAACCTGTTATTTCCAGTGTGATTTACATTGTAACAGTTCTGTTACACACTGGGACTGGGGACTGAGGGAAATTAAAGTGATTCTGGTTGAATGGCCAGGGTTTAAAGCAGCAAATGCCCAGGTCCATGTGTCAGTGTTGTTCCTTCATTCCAGCACATTGTCTGGGCTCGTGGAATTTGATGGCTACTACCTGGAGAGTGATCCTTGCCTTGTGTGCAACAACCCCGAGGTGCCTTTCTGTGTAAGTAACCCTGGAATCACACAGTCATGGAATATCCTGGCTTGGAAAGGGCCCACAAGGATCAAATCCGACCCCTGGCTATGCACAGGACATCCCAACAATCCCACCCTGGGCATCCCTGGGAGTGGTGTCCAAATGCTCCTGGAGTTCTGACAGTCTTGGGGCTGTGTCCATTCCCTGGAGAGCCTGGGCAGTGCCCAGCACCCTCTGGGGGAAGAACCTTTCCCTGATCTCCAGCCTGACCCTCCCCTAGCACAGCTCCAGCTGCCCCGTATGACACCAGCAGTAACTGCTCTTACTAAATCTTTTCCAGTGGTGGGGATCCCAGCCCTTTACAGGTGTGGTTTCCCTTGTCCCTGAGGTTTTGGGATGCCCTCAGACAGACAGTGTCCTTGGTTTGTCTCCCCAGTACATCAAGCTCTCGTCCATCAAAGTGGACACGCGCTACACGACCACACAGCAGGTGGTGAAGCTCATTGGCAGCCACACCATCAGCAAGGTGACAGTGAAGATTGGAGACCTGAAACGAACCAAGATGGTGCGAACCATCAACCTCTACTACAACAACAGGACTGTGCAGGCCATCGTGGAGCTGAAGAACAAGTATGTTCATCAAGTTTTGTGTTCAGTCTCTGAATTTGATTCGTTCCCTTGGCTTCTTGTTTTTCCTCAAGGTTCCTCCTTAGACTATTACTCATCACTTTCACCCCACATTGGGTGGGATTGTTTTGAATCCCCTACAGTTGTTGAAGCAAAGATGCATATTTCCTCTGAAGCTTGAAAAATGTTTATAAAATTTGTGGATTCCAACTTTGTCCAGGCTCGCTTTTAAGCACCTGACTTAATTGTGTGGGAACCAGTAATAATACCAAGAGCAATTCATGGGTAGTTTGACTCCAAAAGGGATTTGGACTTCGCAGCATGTCCAGGAATGCTGAAAGCATTAACATTGTTTGTTTGAAGCCATAGAGTAGAATTAAAATTGGGTTGGATGGTCTCACTCTCAGCTCTGCTTTACCTACCAGAAATGGCTCCTTTTCAACACGCTGCTCAGTCTGGAGCCAGTCCTGCTTATGTGCTTCTCCTTCTTACTTCTTGAGATGTTCTCACCAGAATCAGATCTCTCTGGCTTAGGGATTAATCTGTGCCCGCCGCTTATTGCTTATTTGAAGTCTTAATCCTCTGTGACATCACAAGTGGCTGCTGTGGAGAGGATTATGATGTCACAAAGAGAGGATTCTGACTTCAGGTTGAGAATAAGCAGTGGGAGCAGATGAGATCTTTAAGAAATAAATATCCTGTTTTCATGCAAATGTCCTTACTAATAAAAAAATGGAGGTGAAAATCCCTAGAAAATGTCTGTAGAATTAAAGTTTTTCCATGAGGCATCAACAGCTCTTTAATCCCAAACAGTCTCTCTCTATGAAGAGGATAAAGGCTTAAAATGTATTTCTGGCTGCATATCATGTCAATACAGAAGCTAAGGAAACGAATCCTAGAACTGCTCTCCATTCATCCCAGTTAAAGGAGATTTGGAGCCGAGACGGTTGCATTTGGCTTTTCCTCACACGTGGGCGGGAAAGGAACTTCCCTCTGGAAAACCTTCCTTTCCTTTCCTTTTCTTCCCTTCCTTCCCCTTCCCGTCCCTGCTCCAGGCCGGCGCGCTGGCACAAGGCCAAGAAGGTGCAGCTGACGCCGGGGCAGACGGAGGTGAAGATCGATCTGCCCCTGCCCATCGTGGCCTCCAACCTGATGATCGAGTTCGCCGACTTCTACGAGAACTACCAGGCCTCCACCGAGACCCTGCAGTGCCCACGCTGCAGCGCCTCGGTGCCCGCCAACCCCGGCGTGTGCGGCAACTGCGGCGAGAACGTCTACCAGTGCCACAAGTGCAGGTAGTGTGTCCTCAGAGTCACTGTGTGTGTCCCCAGAGTCACTGTGT
>VWZP01006231.1:223539-262720 GCA_013396995.1 Dicaeum eximium
GTCCCCAGAATATCTAATAGTGCCACAAGTGCAGGTCTGTGGGTGTCACTGTGTGTCCCCAGAGCATGTAGCAGTGCCACAAGTGCAGGTGTGTGTGTCCCTCAGAGCCCTCTCGGGTGCCCCACACCCCCTGCCATGTAAATCCCCCATTCTGGTTAATACAAGCACACAATCAAATTAGTGGGGAAGTATAAAACAGGCTTACAGGGATTTAATGTAATGCAGGCTAACAAAGGGAGCCTGGGAGCACAGTTCTCATCGAGCTGAAGTTTCACATCAAGCCCTCGAAGTTCACACCACAGAATTCCCTGAAGCAGGTTATTTTTGGCCTGCCAGGGCTGGAGGCTGGAGTTCAGCTATGGGATTGCAGGGCTTCCCCCAGGATCCCTGGCTGGGGCTGGACAGACAGTTCTATTCATGGCTTTTGTTGTGCTCTCCTCATTCAGAGCAGGCTCAGGGATAATTTACTGTGTGCTATTCACAATTCTACTACAGCCTTAGAAATCCTTCTCTTTTGTCACTTTTGTCTCCTTATCTGATATCTCTTTCCCCTTATTGTTGTCCCATATTCCTCTCTAATTCTTGCGGGATTTGAGGTGTTTAGCAGGCTCTTTCCTGGTGATTGCTGGTGTGTGGAAAGGTTTCCACATCCCCTCTGGAGTTCTGGGAGCTATAAATCAGTTCTGTCTGCTGCCCTGGTCTGCAGTGGGGTGAGAAGTGCTGCAGGCAGTCCCACTGCAAAGCCCAGACCCTACAAACCGGAACAGTTCCTTTATCTGTGTTCTCTTAAAGGACACAGTGCCCCAGCCTGACTTTCTACCGGGAATTGCTGTCATTAAAGGAGAATTGTTAGGAGCAATTTCTGTTCCTGCTTTTTCCAGTCAGAATGTGGCACTGCTGCAAGGACTTCTTTGGTTGCCTGATTGGTTTTGATTCTCAAGTATTTCCCTTCCCCAGGGCAGTCTGGTCACCGAGATGTTTTAAGAGTCACCCACCTCTTCCACCTGACTCCGTTCAGTTTGTTTCATGCCTCAGTTCCCTTGAGCTGCAGGTTTTGAGCTGCTGCCTTGCCTTTCAGGTCCATCAATTATGATGAGAAGGATCCCTTCCTGTGCAATGCCTGTGGCTTCTGTAAATACGCCCGCTTTGACTTCATGCTCTATGCCAAGCCCTGCTGTGCCGTGGACCCCATCGAGAACGAGGAGGATCGCAAGAAGGTGAGGCTGGCAGCAGGGGCAGGCAGGAGATACTGGAGCTCTGGGCCATTGTGGGGACAGCAGGGGTCACTCCTCTCTTGTGGGGACAGCAGGGGTCCATCCCCTGTCAAAATCAGTGCTCCTTCAAGGCTCCTCACTGACTGATGCATTCTGGGCTTGTGTCTTGCTCCACCACACAAGTAATTCTTCAAAAGACATCATTCAGTGCCTCACTTATGAACTGACTGCATCTCTTTGCCTTGCTGTAGAAGGGGATGGATTTGGGTTATTCTATTTGCTTCCCATCCCACCTGAGGAGCCCTGCTAGTGAATGAAGAACCCTCTGCACTCTGTGTCCTGTCCCAAAGGATCACTGTGCTCAATAGTGTCACCAGAGTGCTTCTCAGGGCAGAACCAGGCTGCAAGGTCACAGTTTAGTGATTTCCCTCCCACCACCAAAAGAAATGCAAAAGAGAAGACTTGGAGCTTGGTGGCTGTAGTTCTGAATATGAAATAAGAGTTTTCTTTTCCCTTCATAGGCAGTGACAAACATCAACACCCTGCTGGACAAGGCTGACAGGGTGTATCACCAGCTGATGGGACACCGACCACAGCTGGAGAACCTCCTGTGCAAAGTGAACGAGGCAGCCCCTGAAAAACCCCAGGTAATGAGGGCCAGGGGGAGCTTGCACAGAACTCCCACTGGGGGACACACTGGCCTTGACTCTGCCCCAGGCAGTCCTTGCCTCAGGTGCTACTCTGCTGTTGTCATTTTTGTGGGGAGCCTCCATTTGTGATTCCTCTTTGTTTTCCCTTGTTCCAGGATGAGTCGGGCAGCAGTGGAGGGATCAGTTCTACCTCAGCCAGCGTGAACAGGTACATCCTGCAGTTAGCCCAGGAGTACTGTGGGGACTGCAAGAACTCCTTCGATGAGCTTTCCAAAATCATCCAGGTAAGATGTGCTTTGATTTGGATTTCGGTCAGGTGTTTATTAGGGAAAAAACCAAGATGTTGCCATTCTTCATTTAATGATATCATCAACAACAGGTGATCAGCTGCGTATTTTCAGGGAAATAATAATTTCTAAAAGCTATGTATTAATTACTAAAATTTCAGCTAGCTTGTGAAGCTGGTTTTCTCAGCGGCTACATCATGAAGAGCAGAAGACTGAACAGATGGTTAATTAAAGGAAATTGAAATTTTGCATGTATCCAAGTGTTTGAAAACATACCAGTCTAAAAGGTGACCTGCAGCAGCGTTTGATAAATTAAATGTATTTATTTGTGTTCAACAAGTCACATAAACACTGGAAAACCTGCTACATCATGAATGTCCTTTTGGCTGTGATACTTAAGCATATTAAATATATTTAGCTCTTTCTATAAAGAATAAATTACTCTGACTTACTCTGGCAGTATTAATAGTAATTAATGCTATGGATTTGTCACATTTCCAGTGTTACATTGCATGTAGTGTAAACAGCAGGAAGTTAGGCTGATATTGCTCATGGATTTCCCAAGTCTACTGTTGTCGTGAAGGCTTTCAAATTTGGAAACACTTGGTTGAAAATACTTCACAAAATATGCAGTGAAAATAACCTGTGACTGGGAGTGGCATTGTGTGCTGGCTCACAATCCCTGCTCTGTGTTCCCAGAAAGTGTTTGCCTCCCGGAAGGAGCTGCTGGAGTACGACCTGCAGCAGCGCGAGGCGGCCACCAAGTCCTCGCGCAGCTCGGCGCTGCCCACCTTCACGGCCAGCCAGTACCGCGCCCTGTCCGTGCTGGGCTGCGGCCACACCTCCTCCACCAAGTGCTACGGCTGCGCCTCGGCCGTCACCGAGCACTGCATCACCCTGCTGCGGGCTCTGGCCACCAACGGGGCCATCCGGCACATCCTGGTGGCCCAGGGCCTCATCCGAGAGCTCTTCGACTACAACCTGCGCCGGGGCGCGGCCGCCATGCGTGAGGAGGTGCGGCAGCTCATGTGCCTCCTGACCAGGTGAGAGCTGCTTGGGGGGACAGCCTCGTCCTTGGGAATGATGCCTTAGGATTTTAGCTTTTATCATTTCATGTATTTGTGATCCTGCAGTTCTTTAGTGTATAACTCTGAACTCCACGTGCAGTGTCAGCTGCTGCTCTCCCATTTTGGTCAGACACAATTCCTCTCCAGGCCTGGCAATCAAGGACACCTCACTGCCTCAGGCCCTGAGAAATTAAACAAAAATTAGTTTGGGGGAGCAGACTTGGGGTAAATGACTTCATTACCTGAAGCTGTAATTGGAGGATTAACCCCCAATATGCAAATGGATCAAACTTACAAAAGTGTGAAAACCCATCACCCATGGTCCATTTTTGGGTGTAGTCCCTGGGGGGCTTCATCTGCCCAAAATGTACCTGAGGGCCCTTCAGTAAATACAAGTGCTTTTTATTCCCTTAATTTTATCTGGCCTCTGTTTTTAGGTAGCCCAAAAAGGCATCAGGAAAGCCTCATAAGGGAGAGTTACCTTAGAATCACAAAGTGGTCTGGGTTGGAAGGGACCTCAGAGACCCACCTCAGAGTCCCACCCCCTGCCATGGGTGTGTTGTACACCAGCAAAGCATAACCTCCAACTCCCTGTGCATTTGTTACCAGCTGGGCTGAAATCCCAGGAGCTTTTGGCATTTAGTACAAGCAGGGCAAGACAGTGTTGTCTTTTTCCTCAGGGACAATCCAGAGGCCACACAGCAAATGAATGACTTAATCATTGGGAAGGTTTCTGCGGCTCTGAAGGGACACTGGGCAAATCCAGACTTGGTGAGAGACTCCAGTGTTTTCCTGTTTCTTTTTTCTGCCCCTCTGCACTGGTGGTGTATTCTAATCATTGCATCTTCTCTCTTACGGCCTATTTGTAAGAAAAAAAATTGAGTCTCGATAGGAAATTACATAAATGTCAGAGTACAGCACAAAATTTTGTGTACAAGTACATGCTGAAGTTTCCTCAGGCAGTTCCCTGTCTTGGCTTTACTTGTACCTCTCCAGCATGTCAAGTCACCCCAAGTGTGCATGGGATTAAATGAATTTAGATCCATGTGTTTTGAACCTGAGTTTATTAAAGATGAGTGCAGAAGGGAGTGAGGCAACCAACAGCTGGAACACTCTGTGTTGCAGGCGAGCAGCCTGCAGTATGAAATGCTGCTGCTGACAGACTCCATCTCCAAGGAGGACAGCTGCTGGGAGCTCCGGCTGCGCTGCGGTGAGTCCACAGAGCCAGCCCAAAGCTTCATTCACACAAGTACAGCAGGATTTCCACCTCTAAACCCATTTCAAGTGCTGTCTAGACCTGTGGAGGTGTGTGGCTGGGATCACTCTCGCAGGATAATGAGCATCCCTGTCTGCTTTCAGCTCTCAGCCTCTTCCTGCTGGCAGTGAACATCAAGACTCCTGTGGTTGTGGAAAACATCACCCTCATGTGCCTGCGCATCCTTCAGAAGCTCATCAAGCCACCTGCTCCAACCAGCAAGAAAAACAAGGTACTGCCTTAGAGGCTGAGCAAAACATTGAGAATTTGCTGATTGAAGTCTGGCACACTCATCTCAGTAAGGAATTCGTTTGTGAGGAAGCCAGGACTTGCTTTTCCTGGTCACTGTTCCTAGCGAAGCACAAGCCCTGTGACTCTGGTCTTTACACACTACAAATTACAGGTGACTACTGTCTGTTTTTCTCTGGTTTTGGTGACTTTGACCACAACTGTTGAGGGTTTGCTCTTTTGCCCTCAGATCTGAGGTATGGGGAAAGAGCTACTTCAAAGCCACAGCTTGGTTATTTTGGGCAGGCTTTTGGTATTTTCAGCAGCTTTGTAGAATCAAATACCTAAATTTGATAGAATCAAGTACTTCTGACTCAGATTTTTAAATACAGAGCTACAGTTCTCATTAAAATATATTGATTGACTGCTGTTGATTTTCATTTAGGATTAGATTTGCGGGAGAGAAGATATTTTTCTGCTTTGATCTGCCTGTCTGATAATAACAGATGGATGTCAGAGATGGGTTTACTGATATTTCAGTAGGAACTGGAACATCTCTCTTAGTTCACCATTAACAGACTCTGTATTACCCTGCTGCTGTCCAAGAGCTGCATTTGCCTCTTCATGGCCTAGCCCCAGTGATTCACCTCAGGAGTTGCTCTTTGGGAGCAGACTGTGGCTTTCTGAAGAATCACACTTTTTTTATTTGTTAGGATTTGCCCATGGATGCTCTCACCACTGTGAAGCCTTACAGCAATGAAATACATGCACAGGCTCAGCTGTGGCTCAAGAGGGACCCCAAAGCATCATATGAAGCTTGGAAGAAGTGTCTCCCTGCTAGAGGTAACCCCTGTGCCTGTGACCTGCTGCAGTTCTGTGCAGGAACATGTGTGTCCCCAGATTTAATAAGGAATTTGCTTCTGTGGAGTTGTGTTAGCTTCTGTCCCGTGACATCTGATACCATCCTCACATTTAGTCATTAGAGTTGTAGCACTGACTTTTCCAGGCTCAAACCCTAAGCAGAAAATGCTCTGTGCCCAAAGTGAATCCAGGACTGTAAAAAATGAAACTCGTTTCTTATTTAAATTGATACCAGCCAGCTGGAAAGCTGATGGAATTCCTTGAGAGAGGCTCTGGGATTTGCATGAGGCTTGGAATTGAGCATGGCTCCACACAGGAGTGAAAATGGCAGCAGAAGGAGATGGGAAGCACTCAGCTTCCCAGCTGGAGTTTGGCGAGTCCCAGTAAGGAGACAAAAACACTCTGGCAGTTTGCAGTTCATGACTGCTGACAGTTCTCTTGGGCTCTGCTCAATATTGCAGGTGCAGATGCCAATGGAAAAACTCCCAGCAAAGCTGAGCTTCACCAGCTCTACTTGTCAGAAAAATACATCTGGAAGTGGAAGCAGTTCATGAGTCGCCGTGGGAAGAGAACTTGTCCTCTGGATCTCAAGCTGGGACACAACAATTGGCTGCGACAGGTAAAGGTGGGGAGAGCCCTGGGGCAGGGTTCAGTCACACAGTGTGGGTGGTTTGCTGCAGTTCCTGTGCAGGGATGTTTGGGGAGGCTGGCACTCACTGCCTCTAATTCCAAGTCAGGTTTGCAGCTGTATTCCCTTAGAAATGTTGCATCAAACATTTATCTGGGAGTCTTGTGGGCTCTTAAACTCTGAACCTCTGATTGCCATGGTTCTCCTGCCTGCCTAATGAGCTGCACTGAGAGTCTTGGACCAAAGCTTTGCTTCTTGTGTGTGTGTGGACTAGCAGGTCACCCACACCATGCACTCTTTAAACAGTTTGGTGCTGAGCAGAGCAGGAATTGTCCCAGAACCAAGTGTTGGGAGAACAAGAAAGTGCTGCCATCGGGTCACCCAACAGCCCCAATGTTGTGCCTTCTTGTGAGCTGTCACAAGTTCATCTGTGCCCATCGGTCTGACCTGGCTTTTCCTGCCCCTGCCCCAGGTGCTGTTCACTCCTGCCACCCAGGCTGCCAGGCAGGCTGCCTGCACCATCGTGGAGGCCCTGGCCACCATCCCCAGCAGGAAGCAGCAGGTCCTCGATCTCCTCACCAGGTATTCCTGTGCCACACCTGCCATTTGTCTTCAATTCCCATGAGACTCTCTCCCTTCTTGCAGCTTTTCTCACACTTCTCCCTTGTATACCTGCAGTTCAGGGGTCTTTTTGAGGTGGGGTTTTTAACTTAATTAGCTGGGAGGGTATAGATTTAGGGAGACTTGAGGTTTGCTGCCTGGCAATGAGCTCTTGCAGTCTGTACTTTTTCCAGAAGTAAGGATCAGCTATTCAGCTGTGTGGCCAACATTTCCCCTGTCTCTTCAATGGCAGAATGATAGGGTGAACTCTTCCAACTGCTGTGACATAACTTACCCCAACTCATGCTGATAGCACAGTCAACTCCTTTTTGGGACAAATACTAATTTAGCCAGCAAATAATGAATATCAGTGATGCTGTTAAGCAAGGACAAGAGGGAGGATGGATTTCTGGAGGCTTTTTCCTCCTTTCCACAGTGTCCTTAAGCTGGAATGCCTTTTGTTGCTGTGAAGGGGTTGTCAGCTTTCTCTGTGTTTCTCTTTCACAGCTACCTGGATGAGCTGAGCATTGCTGGTGAATGTGCTGCTGAGTACCTGGCCCTGTATCAGAAACTCATCAAACCTGCCCATTGGAAGGTCTACCTGGCAGCCAGAGGAGTTCTGCCCTACATTGGCAGCCTCATCACTAAAGTATGCATTTGTGTGCAGGAAATGACCTGTTAGCTTGGCTTTTTTTTCTTTTTGAAATTCCATCCCTTTGTTCAGTGCCCTGTTGCTGACCCTGCCAAGGTTCTCAAGTTCACACTTCAGTGCTGTTACCTACCTCTGAACAGAGGCAGCCATGGGGGTTTTAGCCCCAGCTGGAGAATTCCTCAGCACTTTAATTAACTGCTCTGGGATTGTAAATATTGCTGCACTGCCTTGGCAGCAGGTTAGACCTGGAAGCTGTTGTGCAGCTCCCAGGGCTGCCATTGCTGGAGAAATGGGAATTACAGCCTTTGGAGAAGCAGCACACTGAGTTTACAGTGTTCAGAGTGGTGTGAGTTTTCTGTGGGGATGCCTGCTGCACTCCAAAGAGGCAGGTGATACTCTCCATATCAGTGGTGGCTGTAAGTCCTCCTGGAGGGCCACTAGAGCCAAGCAGTGGTAGCAGGGAGCTGCAGGGAAAAAACGAGAGGGGCATTTGTGGCAGTTTTCCTCTCCTTTCCCCCTTCCCTCCCTGCTGTGGCAGTTGTGCTTTCTGTGTGCCTGGCTCAGTTTCTGTGCTGAGTTCCTTTGCACCCTGTGTAAGACACCCCAATCGTTATTGGCATTGCAGGGTCTTGGCCTAACAGGCTGTTAATTATTTTCAGGAAATAGCTCGTTTGCTCGCCTTGGAGGAAGCAACACTCAGCACGGATTTGCAGCAGGGATATGCCCTGAAGAGTCTCACAGGTATTCAGTGGGTCTGCAGCAGGGTTAGAGCTGGGTGATCATTGTTCTCTAATAGCCTGTGGCAGAATTTCAGAGATACCTCATTCAGTTGTGTTGCCATTGTCAGCACTGGATTTTTGCCATCGATTTAGCACTTAATCTCTAAATGGATTTTTCCATATATTTTTGTGGTCAGTAAGAGTTTTTAGCTGAATTGTGGTAACATACCAGGCAAGCTTCATCATTTCACTTTATTACATAGTCCAGTCCCTGACACCACTGTAAACACTGCTGCTTTATTCCTACCTGTTGTTCCTACCTCCCTATTCTATGGGAGCTTTTTTTCACCTTCTAGGGTGTATATCCTTTTACAAAAATTTGTTGGAAATGGAAATACCTCATGAGCTAGGTCATTGTTTTTGTATCCTCTTTCACATTCTTCAGCCATTAGCAAGTGAATCCATAAAGCCTGGCTTCTTGCAAGAAGCAGCATGTTGATCAGTGTGTCATAGGAAAAAATCCTTGTGTTTGCTGATTCTTTACTTTATTGTAGGAGTGACCAGTTTGGTGATGTCACTGATAAGTCATTTCACATCATCAGAGGTATTAGAAGTATTACAGGAGGAGCAATCATCTCCTTTTGGAATAGCTTGCAACAGAAAAATGCCAAAGAGTGCAGAATTTTGTATAAAGCACACAGGAAACTCTTTAGGCCCTTTCCTCATTCCCAAACTATTTTTCATATGTTACAATTTACAAGCCAGGCCAAGGCTTTTGCCTCCAGCCACTCAGTTCACAGGAATGAGCTTTAAACCACAGACTGATGGGAGCTGGAACAAGCCATTTTTATGATACTGTGCTCTATTTGCTGCGATGAAATTTAGAAATCAAATTCTCTCCCACCTCCTGAATTTCTGTGGCTTTCTAGGTCTTCTCTCTTCCTTTGTGGAGGTGGAGTCCATCAAGAGGCACTTCAAGAGCCGGCTGGTGGGCACGGTGCTCAATGGGTACCTGTGCCTGAGGAAGCTGGTGGTGCAGAGGACAAAGCTGATTGATGAGACCCAGGACATGCTGCTGGAGATGCTGGAGGACATGACAACAGGTAAAACCACCTCTGTTTGGCTGGGATCAACCAAGATGGAAAAGCAGAACAGCCACACAAAGAACTTTTCTAAGCGACTGCTCTAATCAGGGGGGTTTATGGCTTCCAGTATTTTCTGTTGGCACAAAACAGTTGAATAGCGTTCCTTGTCACCTCTTATTTTCCAGGAATCTCAGCCTCCTCATTTTTATGGGGTTGTTTTACTGCAGCCCAGCCATGCAGAGGCTTTCCTAGTAACCCTACCAAATAAATACCTTCCATCTTTCACAGAGTGGATTCGCAAAAGAAGAGAGCACCAAACTGTGGGGCTGACTGCAGAAGGATTTACTGCATGTGCTGAGTTAAATTAGAATCTATAAAATTGACTCCAGTGTCCATTTTAAAGCTTCCTTTTGTTGGCAGGCACAGAGTCAGAGACCAAGGCATTCATGGCCGTGTGCATAGAGACTGCCAAGCGTTACAGCCTCGATGACTACAGGACCCCGGTGTTCATCTTCGAGAGGCTCTGCAGCATCATCTACCCTGTGAGTGGGGCAGGCTCACACTGCCTGGACAGAGCCCTGGAATGCTTTGGGAAGGGACTTAAAGATTGTCCAGTCCCACCCTCTGCCATGATCTCAGGTGGCTCCAAGCCCCAGCCAACCCGGCCTTGGAAACTTCCAGGGATCCTGGGGAGCCACAGCTTCTCTGGGCAGCCTGTGCCAGGGCCTGCCCATCCTCACAGGGAAGAATTTCTTCCCAATATCTGACCTAAATTTCCCCTCTTTCAGTTTGAACCCATTCCCCCTTGTCTTGTCACTCCAGTTCATGGTGAAAAGTCCCTCTCTGGCTTTCCTATAGCCCCCCTCCAGACCCTGGAACGTGTTGTGGGGTCTCCACACAACCTTCTCCTCTCCAGGCTGAACATTCCCAACTCTCCCAGCCTGTCTCCACAGGGGAGGTGCTCCAGTCCCCTGGGCAACTCTGTGGCCTCCTCTGCACATGCTCCAACAGTTTAATGTCCCTCTTTTTGTTGAGGATCACGAGAACTGTGTGCAGTTCTCCCAGTGGGGTCTCATGATAGAGGAGGAGAATCACCATCAACCACCTCTAGCAACCCTAGATCTGGTTCCTTTTCCCAGAAAGAAAGAGCAGTGTCTGCAGCCATGATTCACCATTAGCCAGTGTAGACCTGTATCACAGTGTATCCCATTTGGGGGTGTCACTGTTCAAGTTCCCTGAGGAATTTGGTTACTCAATGATCCTGGCCATCCTCTGAGTGTGGCATGCAGAGCAGATGAACCAGTGGGGAAAGGACTGAAGGTTTAGGAACATTGTCCCATAAAAATGCAGGAATGGGAGCATGGTGAGGAAAAAACTTATTCACTCTGTCTCTGCTGCTGCTCTTTAGGAGGAGAATGAAGTCACCGAGTTCTTTGTCACTCTGGAGAAAGATCCCCAGCAGGAAGACTTCCTGCAGGGCAGGATGCCAGGGAATCCCTACAGCAGTAATGAGCCTGGCATCGGGCCTCTCATGAGGGACATCAAGAACAAGATCTGTCAGGACTGTGACCTGGTGGCTCTGCTGGAGGATGACAGCGGGATGGAGGTAAGAATTTCTTGAGGTGGGGATTTCTTGCACAGACCTGTGGGATGCTGGTTTTGGGCAGTTGGTGGTTGCTGGGGTGGTGATGTAACAACCTGAGCTTGTTCTTGACTTGTTCTTCTCTCCCTTTCAGCTTCTGGTGAACAACAAGATCATCAGTCTGGATCTGCCTGTGGCTGAGGTCTACAAGAAGGTGTGGTGTCCCACAAACGAGGTGTGTGTTACCTTTGTACAAGTTAACAGCACAGAGCACCTGTCCTTCACATCAACAAAAAAAAAATAGGGAAAAATCAAAATCACATGAGTCAGGATTTATTTCCTGGCATATAATTTATTGGGTGTAACTGCTCAGCAACTTTTGGTGCTCTGTTAGGACAGATTGTGCATGGCCCTGCAACGTGAGTGATTGCAGAGCACTGCCCCAGGTGAGCTGTGTCCTGTGTCACATGTGACTCTTCCTGAGGAACAGCCTTCCCTGTGTTCCCCTGGGGAGAGCTGAAGTTGTCACTGCCTTTCAGAGCACATTTCACACTCCATCTGCACACAGAAGTTTTGTGTGTGTGTACACACAGGGGCACCAGATTGCTCCATCAGTGTGTGCTTCAGGGATGAACCCAAGTTATTTATGCACAGGGCATCCAATGGTTCTCCATATTTACACTTCTGCTCTCATGTTTTTCATTGGCATCTCAAGCACTTGGCAGATTCATCATTTTTTTGCTTTTCACAGTATGTGTTGTGTGTTTTTCACATGAAGAAATGGACCCAGCAATCTTAAGGGTCCAGTCCACCATGTCATACTAAGTTTGTTCCAGAGGTGGATGTGGTCCAGAACAAGCTCTTCCCTTCTTTCCTTGTAACCACTAAAATAAACTCCCACTGAGAGCATCAGGCTCAAGCTTGCCCACTAAAAATATGTTTTTAGAAGCACTTGAAATCATAAAACAACACTGATTTGCCCAGCATTTCTTGATCACTCCTCATTTCCTCCTGGCCTCAAATCACCTTTGAAACCTCAGTTTCCTGAAACCATTTGTGGGAAGAATTCAAACAAAGTGCCAGTTAGCAATGAATGATGATAAAATGAGTCTCATTAAGCTTTATTTCAGGGACAAAGCCTTCAGTGCTGCAAAATCAAGCCAAAACCTTGTGACAGTGATGATTTTATAGCAAGGTACCAACTTGGAAAGGGAGATGAGGTGCTGGTGTTAATCTGTGAGTTCTGAATTGAGTTCTGATAGAGTCACTGGTGGAAATGATCCCCATGCTGCCCCTGGAGCAGCAAGGAGCTGTTCCCGTGGGATGCCAGGCTGGAGCCAGCATGCAGCTCTCCCGGGAAGGAGCTCTGCTGGTGAAAGGCAGAGTTTGCTCAGCATTCCTGTGGATGAACAGCTTTCATCTGTCTTCCTTTGTGAGCACCTCCTGGAGCCGCAGCTCCCGTTCCTGGGAGCGACAGGCGCACAAGAAACGCAACCTCAGGCCCCTTTTTGTTTCCCTTGTCTCTCAGTGGCTTTTTTTGTTCATCTGCCGTTTTACCAGGGCCCCTGTGGTGTTAATTGCTGGTCGCCAGCGTGGCCTTTGAGCAGATCTTCCCCCCGGGGCTTTCCCTGTGCTTATGTATTTGCTGTGACATTAAGCACTGCTTATTCCACATTAGGCTTAGCGCGATCCCTGACAGGTTTTCTCTTGCAAGGTCTCCTGCTCCCAAATCTGGGATTTTTCTTTTCTGCTTTTTATTCAGACCTATGGATTAAAAATGGAAAGTTTCGTGATATGCTGTCAGTATTTCCAGCTGAAAATGCATCTGGAAAACTGTCCCTTTCTCAGAGTAAAAGCACAGCTTTTTGGCTGTATCAGTGATGTACTGTCTTACTGAAAGCTCATTAAATTGCCTTTTACCCCTCTTCCATTTGCCATCACTGCAGATTTTATCTGTTTGAAAGCTTTCATCCAATTAGCCTGTCGTGCTTCATTTCCTGGGCTGTGCCTGTCCTGTATTTCCCAGGTATGCTGTGCCATACCCTCTGAGGAGAGGTTGCCATGGAAAGCAGGTGTTCCTCTCCATATCAACCCATTTTCCTTGGCTGCATCTTTCACTGGTGCCAAAGGAAACCTGGAGGAGATGGAAGGAGGAAGAGACTGTTTATTACCAGTCTGTCAATTAATTGGCAATGCCAAGAAAAGCTGGGCAGACCAAGGGATGAGTTACTGATGTTTTTGCAGGTGGCTCTACTGTTGTTTTTAATTCATCTCAGGAAGGGGAGAATGAGGGAGTGAAAGATTTCCCTGTGTTACCATCATCAGGTGAAACAGCATGAGGGAGAGCTGGGGCTGGAGTGTCTGTACAGACTGAAACCAGAACCAGGCTTGTGTACAAGTGCCCAGAGATAGAATTAATAAGAAGCTCTGCTCTTGCAGGGGGAGCCCATGAGGATCATTTACCGCATGCGGGGGTTACTGGGAGATGCAACGGAGGAATTCATCGAGTCCCTCGACTCCACCACTGGTAATTCATTTGTCTGCTGAAAGCTGGGATTAGATTTGAAATCTGAGGTTTGCTGCAGAGCAATGACATTATTATCCTCACAGCAGTGAGCTTAAAGTTGATTGACGTTGCTTTTGCTGCATTTACCTGCTTCACCTCGAGTGAAGGAGGATTTTAACAGTGCTTTAAAGCTGTGCTTCAAATGTGAGCACTTGCTTGGTACAGGGACCATTCTGCCCAGCCCTTCTTCACATTCCTGCTCTTAATTCTTTTCTAATTCAATACAACTGAAGTGACTTGAATTGCTGGTAAATGTGTGCTGCTCTGCTCTCCATTTCTGCTTCCACTGCACGAGCATGTCCTGCTGTGGCTGTTCCTGTCCTCACCACCCATGTCTGTCCTGCAGATGAGGAGGAGGATGAAGAAGAAGTGTATAAGATGGCAGGGGTGATGGCCCCGTGTGGAGGCCTGGAGTGCATGCTCAACAGACTGACTGGCATCAAGGACTTCAAACAGGGCCGGCACCTCTTAACCGTGAGTCTCCTTTTGGCACTGGGGTCAGGAGTTATGGGGTGGAAAATTCCACAGACATCCGTGAGGTTTAGACGATCTCCCTTGAGCTGGAGCAGTTCTTTCCCTCTCCTGTTCCTTTTGGTTAACAATTCCTTGCAAAACTTGAAATGTGTAGAACCTGGAGTTGGTAAGACTAAACCCTGTCTTGCTGGAGGAATTGCTTTCTGCCTTGGCCTAACCTGAAAGCCCAAGCTGTGCTAAGATACATATATAGATGTAAAAGTCTGGTGTGTACTGTATCCCAGAAGTCTGGAGATCAGGTGTATTACTGTATGAAACAATTACTTTAGTTTCAGCAAAATCCCCCCTCATTGTGGAGGTACCACAGAGAATCCCTTTGCTGTATTTTGTAGGTGCTGTTAAAACTCTTCAGTTACTGTGTGAAGGTGAAAATAAACCGGCAGCAGCTGGTCAAGCCAGAGATGAACACTTTGAATGTCATGCTGGGGACTCTCAACTTGGTAAGGACAACCTCGACTTCCAGAAGTGTTTTTTTCCATGAATTCCAATGAATTTAAGCTACTTCTGACTGCCCTGCTGCCTTGTGACAACTATAGGAAATGGGAAATACTGCTGTGCTGGCACTGCAAATTATCCTTTGGACATTCCTTATCTTTTATGGGTGGGAGTGTGGTTCCACCTTAAACCAGTTCCTGCCACTGTTCCCCTGAGTGCTCCCACCTCAAATCAGTTCCTGCTGCTGTTCCCCAGAGCACTCCCGTCTCTTGCAGGCTCTGGTGGCTGAGCAGGAGAGCAAGGACAGCGGGGGAGCAGCAGTTGCAGAGCAGGTGCTCAGCATTATGGAGATCATTCTGGATGAATCCAACGCAGAGCCTCTGAGCGAGGACAAGGTGAGTGCCCGTGGCTCCTTTCCCTGGGATTCAAGGCTTGCACATGAACCCCTGCTCACAGGGATGCTGAGCTCCAGGAGCTGGAGGGGAGTGCTGATGGAGTCTGACCCTCGTTACACTTCCGGCAGGTCTTAGCAGGCCTGGGGGAAGGGCTTGAGGAGGGCCCTGAACCAAAAGCACTGCGAGGCTGCGTCAGGATGAGTCTTGCATGGTTGGGTGAGGGTTGTTAGGCACTGCTTGGATCCTTTCCTGCCTGCTTTGGGCCACAGGCCAGGGAGAGACAAGAAAAGACACAGCTTGGCCTTGTTTTTTGGAGTGTTTTTGTATGTGTTGAAAACATGATTGATTTTCCAGCTAATTGAGAATAAAACTGTATCTCAGCTAGACTGAGAACAAGAAGAGCTTCTCACTCATCTTTTGAAGCTGTAGGTGGACAGGAATCTGGTGTGCTTTGGGTTGGAATTATTGGACTTTTGGCTGGAAAATGCTTTAACAGTATGTGGAATAAACCAGTTGTCAGCTAGAGGGGATGGTACAGTCATTCCATGAGATCTTTGGGAACAAGACTGGGTTTTATTTTTATCAGGGACTACCCCTTCACAACTGGAGTAGTCCACCAGCTCCCAGAGTGAGAATTTTCTTGTAGATTTATTCCTGAATATAAATCCTGCTGCTCTTCCTCCACAGGGCAACCTCCTCCTCACAGGGGACAAGGACCAGCTGGTGATGCTGCTGGACCAGATCAACAGCACCTTTGTGCGCTCCAACCTGAGCGTGCTGCAGGGGCTGCTGCGCATCATCCCCTACCTGTCCTTCGGGGAGATGGAGAAGATGCAGATCCTGGTGGATCGCTTCAAGCCCTACTGTAACTTTGATAAGTATGTGTGCACAGTTCAGCTAAAAGCACCTGAAATCAGTTGTACTGACACATCTCTGCCTTCATTTCCTCATTGATGCTACCCAGTGTAATGCCAGGCTTCAGCTTCATTTCCTCTTTCGCTTCTAAGCCATCTTTGAAAGAAATATGTGAGCTCTATCTCGAGAAGTAGGTCTTCAGAGAGTATTTTGGGGTGACAGGGGACTGAGTAGCTTTTCTGAGCTAGGCCAGGTACATCATTCAGTGATAATGTCAGTGAGAATGACAGACAGAGTTACCATTTCTTCTCTTTGTTCAGGTATGATGAGGAGCACAGTGGAGATGACAAAGTTTTCCTGGATTGCTTCTGTAAAATAGCGGCAGGAATAAAGAACAACAGCAACGGCCATCAGCTGAAAGATCTCATCCTGCAGAAGGGGATTACACAGAATGCTCTGGATTACATGAAAAAGCACATTCCCAGTGCAAAGAAGTAAGAGTTACTATTTAATGTGTGTGGTTAATGTGTGTGACTGTCCTAGACATCCTCCTCATCTCAGTACCACAATCTCCCAAGAAATCCATGAACGAGTGCCCATTCAGGAGCATTCAGAGCTGTGATGCAAAGGTCTGGTGAGGCAGTGCACATATAGGGATGAGCTAAAAACCCGGAAATCTTCCCATTTGATACCCATCCACGCTGATTCCTTGGATGTCTTAATCCTTGTGTTTCCTGCCTGTTCCCTCCTGTTGCACAGCAACAGAGTTTTTGCTGTTGGTAGCCAACTCATGAACACAAATCCCCAGGCTCAGAGTTGGCACTGTGGCTGTGCACAGCATGGAAGTGGGAGTGTGACTGTCCCTTCATTAATGAGCTGAGAGACATGGGGGAGGGACTGTTCGCTCCAGCCTGGAGCCGTGCTGCTGTCTGGGACTCTTCCCTCATCTGCTGGCTTTTTTTTTCCATGCAGTTTGGATGCAGACATATGGAAGAGGTTCTTATCTCGACCTGCACTTCCTTTTATCCTGCGCCTGCTCCGAGGCCTTGCGACGCAGCACCCTGCAACACAGGTGAGGCCAGGGGATCTTGCTGCATTGTCACTCTCCTCTGGGGCTGGAGCTGAGGATTAATTCCTCTAAGAGTTGGTTCTACACTGATTTTTGTTGGGTTTTGTTTTGTCATCCTCACCATAGTTGGAACAGTTTTGCTCACAACTTTTCTCTGCCGGAAGGTGCTGGTTCTAGTCTAAAGGGAATTCTCTTTGGGGGAAAAAGCAGAAAGAAAATCCAGTTCTCCTGAGCTTACCTATTGTAAGAATAGGAAAGCCTGTTGGGAATCTCAAAGTAGGCATAGGTGTGGAAGCTGTTCAGGTATTACCTGGGCAAGTTCTGCCTTTGCAGAGCATCCTCTGACAAGATTGGGAGCATAACTTTGTGTCTTTGACTTAATGCTTTGAGCCTCTGCTGGGCAGCTTCAGGCATCATCTGGAAAAGTCAGAGATTCTGACTTGAATACTTCCTCCTGCTGTGTGGTGTGAGATTGACACACCAGTGTGAAGAGAAGGTAATTATTGATAAGCTCCTCAGGACGTGATTGTTGGTGTTAGAAGGCATCAATACAATGTCTTAGCACAAAATAAATGTTTTATCCAACATCCTCATCTGAGTTCCTGGTAATAACCAGTGGAGAGGCAAATTGTCCCAGTCTTACACACAGTTTTTAGGGCCCAGGAGCATTAAAAAAGGAAGGAACACTTGTTGCAGCTCAGTGCTCTGCCCAGGTGTCCCTGTGGGATTAGAGGGAACCGTCACTGTCCCAGGTCCCCTTTTCCTGAGCAGTGCTATGTTCCTATCCCCACCAGGTGCTAATAGGAACGGACTCCATCACCAACCTGCACAAACTGGAGCAGGTGTCGAGTGACGAAGGGATTGGGACGTTGGCAGAGAACCTCCTGGAGGCACTGAGGGAGCACCCCGAGGTGAACAAGAAGATCGACGCCGCGCGGAAGGAGACGCGCGCCGAGAAGAAGAAGATGGCCATGGCCATGAGGCAGAAAGCCCTGGGCACCCTGGGCATGACGGTAATGGCTGGGTGCTCTGGTCGTTCAGGGGCTTTTCTTCCTGCCTTGCTCCAACTGCCTCAGCAGGACATGTGTAAAATGATTTCTTGATGGATATTGAAGAGCTCCAGCCTCTGGTTTGCCTGGTGCTGCTGGGTGATGGGATGGGCATTCCAGTGCCAGTGGTGGGCATGGTGTAGTTTGTCATTCTTTTTAACCTGCTTGAGCTTTTCTCTCTTCCAGACAAATGAGAAGGGCCAGGTGGTGACCAAGACTGCGCTGCTTAAACAGATGGAGGAGCTGATAGAGGAACCAGGACTGACCTGCTGCATCTGCCGGGAGGGATACAAGTTCCAGGTAGTGGGAGCTAAGAGTTCCAGGTAGTGGGAGCTAAAAGTTCCAGGTAATGGTGATGGGAGATTCAAGTTCCAGGTGAAGGGAGACACATTTTCAGAGCCCAGTCAGTTCCTAAGGGGACTTGCCACTATCTGGTTGCACAAGTGCTGGCACTGGAAGATCAGGAAGTCTCAGGGTTGGTTCTTGAGATCAGTAATTCCAGAGGTGGCTGGAAAGTGGAAGTGTGTTTTCAGTGAAAGCTGAAAAAACACAGGATCTGTTTAAGGTTGAGGTCAGGACTAGGAGAGGTTCAATTCAGCTGTGGGGTGGAAAGAGCAGGAAATGTGCCCTGTTGCAGAGCTGAGTGGTTGCTAAGCCAGCTGTGTGTCCTTGCAGCCCACCAAGGTGCTGGGGATTTACACCTTCACCAAGCGCGTGGCGCTCGAGGAGTTTGAGAACAAGCCCCGCAAGCAGCAGGGCTACAGCACCGTGTCTCACTTCAACATTGTGCACTATGACTGCCACCTGGCAGCTGTCAGGTATGTGCTGCCCACAGCCTGGGGCTGGGGGCCTTTCCAGGTGCTTTGGGATCACAGCACCCACCTTGGAACTCGGGCTGGGTGGGCTGGGTTGTTGATCACTTTGCAGCCATGGGCTTCTCTGTCAGGGTCTGCTTTAACACTGTTCAGGCCTGGACTCTGCCAAGTCCAGCATTGAGAGCAGCTGTGGAATTGTCATTTTTGGGATGTTTCCTTAGACAAGAGCTTGCATCCTCCTGACTTGCCTGGTGTGCTGTCTCTTTCTCTGTGCAGACTCGCTCGGGGCCGTGAGGAGTGGGAGAGTGCAGCCCTGCAAAATGCCAACACCAAGTGCAATGGGCTCCTGCCAGTGTGGGGGCCCCACGTGCCAGAGTCTGCTTTTGCCACGTGCTTGGCACGGTGAGTACAGACAGGTTCTTCCCCAGCTGGTTGCATCTGGGTGAGTCAGATCCTTGCCACACACTCCCCTGAAATCTTAGGATCAGAGGTGGTGCAAGTGAATCTTGGTAAAACTGAGCCATTTCAACTTCTACTATCAAGAGTGAAACTCCTAAAAAAGTGCAGGTGTCTGTTTGCTCCTGGGCTTTCATGTAAATAATTTCAGAGCCTCCTTAGCCCCCGGTCACAGATGAAGATGCACTGTTAGTTAATTTGTGGCCCAGTGAGCCCTACTGTACAAATGAAACCTTCTGATGCCAGTGGATTCCCTGGTGTAGATTTCCAGACTTCTCTTGGATGCTACTGAGGTACTTGAGCACCTGTCTGGAGCAGATGGAGATGCTGATACCAGGATTCTCCTTTACCTTGTGCTGGGTTTGTAATACCACATTAGAAATTTTGAACCTGACAGGGGGTAGGTGTAGATCAGATATTGGGAAGAGTCTTCCCTCTGAAGGGGTGTGCACTGGAACAAGATGCCTAGGGAAGTTATGGATGCCCCATCCCTGGAAGTGTCCAAGGCCAGGTTGGATGGGGCTTGGAGCAACCTGTGATAGTGGAAGGTGTCCCTGCCCATGGCAGGGGGTGGGACTGGATGACCTTTATGTCCCTCCCAACCCAAACCATTCTGGGATTCTGTGGAATCAAGAGTGGTAACCTCCTGGAAGCATTTCAGCCAGGGAGCTGTATCCCATGTCCTGGGCATGGGAAAACAGTATTGATGGATGGACAGATATCTGCAGATGGAATTGGATTTCCCAGAGTGAGCTGAAAGCCTCCCTTTGGGGAGGTTAATCCAAGGTAGCAGAGGCTGCCTTTGTGTAGCCTGTTCCTTCTTTAAAGCTTTTCTGTGCCATCCTTGCTGGGATCCGGGGCTGTGCTGTGGAGGAGGAGCTCTGTGAAAGCTCCCTGCTCTTTTGCAGACACAACACGTACCTCCAGGAGTGCACGGGGCAGAGGGAGCCCACGTACCAGCTCAACGTGCACGACATCAAGCTGCTGTTCCTGCGCTTCGCCATGGAGCAGTCGTTCAGCATCGACACCGGGGGCGGCGGCCGCGAGAGCAACATCCACCTCATCCCCTACATCATCCACACCGTGCTCTACGTGCTCAACACGTCAGTGCCACCCCTCCCCACCCCTGCAGCCTGGGCTTGGCTTTGTGCACGGGGCAGCAGAGATGGGAAATCACACCAAGTTTTAGGAGGAACGGGGTTGTACATCCTAAGTCAGCTGTTAAGGATTTACATTGTTGGGGGTGAAGCCTGGACATGTCGGATAACAGGGAACCTATTGAGTAAAAGCAATTGGGAATTAGCTTCTCTTTCCATTCTAGATGTAATTATTACCTCTGGGGTGAGCAACAGGGTTATTACATTAAAGAAACTCTGCCAGCTTAATTTTCTCCTGAGCAGGCAGAAGAAACACTGCGATGAAGTAACTGTTAGTTGAAAACTTAACCCTGATATCATTTTATTCAGTGTTCAAATAACACAGTTTTGTTTCCAGATTTGACATCCTGGAGGAGGGTTCAGGTCCATCAGATTTTCCTAATATTTTTAGGTTTTTTTGGGGGGTTACCATTATTATTTTTTACCAGTAAACAGCAGTGCTTTGGCACTGCAGTGAGGCTATGTGATCACATCCATAGGCACCCAGATGCTTTGGAATATATGAGCTGGTTCTGATCCTGCAAAAATGGGATGGCCATGTATATCCTCTATTTGAGGAGTTAGATATTAGTAAGTAATACTAATTAGATGAGATGAGGGTATAAATATTAAAATACACACCAAGGTCACTCCAAATGCAGCGCAGTGAAATCCCTCTCACTTTCCCGCCTGGAACTAATCAAGGTTTTGGCTGTAATACGATTTGTCTTTTGTTTTTAATATCTATCTCCAGATCCCTGTGCTATTGTTTTCCCAGTCCTTTGGGAGACAAATAAATGGAACTATTTGTTTCATCTTGTTAGGCTGTTGTTGGCACCACAGAGCCCAGAACCCAGTGGGCAGATGTGGAAAAAGGCCTTCTGTACTTCTCAGACAGAATTTTTAATATTAAAAGGAGAAAATAAAGAGCTACTGCTTGGCTCCCAGCTGCATCTTTTAGCAGATGAAAAGGTCACACAACCCTGACAGCTTTGTCTGCTGGGATGCTGCTTCATGCCTGATAGGGAGAGTTTATCTCACTTGAAAATCACAGGTCCGAAGTGGCTGGTAGCCTCTGCCTGGTGCAGTAGAGCCACAGATATGGTAACGTGTGATGCAACTTCCCAAAGTTTCCTGTAACACGTGGTTTGCACTATCAGTTCTGGGGTGTCAGGATCCTGGGACATTGGAGCTCTGAAGAAAAGGAGGAAAATGATAAAATATTTATATAAGCTTGCAGTAAAGTACAGAGTTCTTTTGGGTTTGAATTTGGCCTGTATCTTCCCAGGGGTTGATTTTGCAGTAGAGGAATTGTATAAGTTGATCCAGGTGTGGCTGCAGGAGCTGCAATGGCTGTGTGGTGTCCCATGGGAGTTGGCACCACTCTGGTGACTGGTCTGGCTCCATCTTTTTCTCAAAAAAAGGAAAAAATACCTCTGCAGTGATAGTGTCTTCCACTGGAGCAATGACAGCTGCCTGCCAAACCTCTAGTGCTACCCACAACTCCAAGGAAAACGTGTTTGCTTCACTTGGAGTAGGTTCTCAATCAGGGGATGAATTTGGGAAAAGCTGTCAGTGCCCACTGGGAGCAAATCCTCAGCTAGGGATGAATTTGGAGGAAGCTGGTGGTGCCCAGCTGGTTCCCTGTGCAGGGTGCATGGGCAGCACCCCAGAGCTCCTGGGGAGCAGAGGCTGAGCCCACTGGAGCCAGAGCAGCCTCTGAGGCTTTCCTTGTGTTGCAGAACCCGAGCGACCTCGCGGGAGGAGAAGAACCTGCAGAGCTTCCTGGAGCAGCCCCGGGAGAAGTGGGTGGAGAGCGCCTTCGAGGTGGACGGGCCCCACTACTACACCGTGCTGGCCCTGCACATCTGTCCCCCGGAGAGGTGGAGGGCCATCCGTGTGGACATCCTGCGGCGCCTCCTCGTCACCTCCCAGGCACGCGTGGTGTCCCCGGCAGGGGCCAGCAGGTCAGTCCTCTCCCCTGGCTGGGCACACTGGCACAGAGCCCCACGGGTCACTGGCACAGTCCCAGAGCTCATGTCACCATCACAGAGCCACTCGTGTCACCATCACACCCACTCGTGTCACTGTCACACCTGTTCACATCACTGTCACACCTGCTCACATCACTGTCACAAAGCCACTCGCAGCTGATGGGGAGCATGTGTAGTTTACACCAGGTGTTAATCCCCCTGAGTAACTTTTGCACTCCGTGTTGTGGAGCTGCAGAATCCTGGGTTGGGTTGGGTTGGGTTGGGCTGGGCTGGGTTGGGAAGGACCCTGAAGCCCCCCTAGTGCCGCCCCCTGCCATGGGCAGGGACACCTCCCACAGCCCAGCCCTGTCCAGCCTGGCCCTGCATGGCTGCAGCTGCACCCAGGGCTGGTATGAGCAGGAGCATTTCGTTCTGGATGTTCCTTGGAGTGGATCAATGAACTGATCCATGGAAACGATGCTTTTCTTTCTTCCTCCCCCATCTCAGCACTGCAGTAGCTCCAGCCATGAGCTGTTTCTGAGCTGTGCCTCACTCCCTGTTTGCCTCCCTAAAGAAGCTCATTCTGGGCCCTTTTGATCCGTGCTCCAGACTCCCTCAAATAGAAAAATAGAAATAGAAGTCAAATGCCATTGCTTTTTAAAAAGAAAAAAATCAATAGCAGCTGTCAGGCACTTGAAGCACAAGAATAAGTGTCTGTGCCTGCCTAACAAAGGCACAATATTTCCAGACAGGGAAAGGGAATTCCAGTTTCTGAAAGGATGATTTAAAATAGCTGTCATAATTAGGAATCAATTCATTATTATTCTAAGTCGCCTTAAAGGGCATTTTTATGCTGATGACATTAATTAGGTGTTTGATAAAGTCATTACATTGTAGTTGCACAAACCCAGCATGAACCAGTGCTCTTGGAAAAGGGAGAGAGCCCTGCAAGTGGCTCCTCTATTGATCTCTGTGCTGCTTTCAAGCTCCCCTGGCTCCTGTTTCCTATTTCCAACAGCCTGTCTGAATCCTGGGGGGTCCAGGAGACGTCCTGGAGGCTCAGGGGGGTGCAGCTCTTCCCATGGGCTGGCACAGCTAAGCCCAGGGTGGCTTTGCTGCTTTTTAAACCCTCCCTAGATGTTCTGTTCCTTCCCCAAGCACAGCTGTAATAAAAGCATATTGGAACAGGCAGAGCCAGGAACTTCCAGCTGAAGCATCCAATCCCTGGAATTTCAGGGGAACACATGCAGAAATAGTGCTCGGGAATTATGTCAAGGTTTGTTGAAGGGCTTTCTTTAATCTCTGCAGACTAAGAGAGCACAAAGACTTCCTCTGATAAAGCCTCTCAGAAATAGCAATATGGCAATTCTAATTTCCAAGGTCTGTGCTTATTTATTCTTGTGGAAAATCAGGAAGAGGGTGATGGATGGTGAAACGCTCTGCAGATAAGTGCCGATATTTTGAATTTGTAGGCTGAGGCAGAGAGGAAGGCACTGGCTGTGACACCAGGGTAATGTCTGCATGCAAAGCATTAAAATTAGCATTCCATGTTCAGGATGCTGTCTGGGAGCAGCTCCATTCCCAGAACACCAGGGTGAAGGCTAGGGACACTCAAGGACCCACGGCTGCCTGTGCATCTCAGGGACAGGAGTCACTGCAGGAACCTCCAGTGCATCTCCAAAAAGCTGAGGATCTGCTTCTGATCTGAAACCTCCTGTAAATGCTGGGAAGGTGCAGGAATGCTCTGCATTCCCTCATTCCAAGGCAGCAAATCCCACACATTCCCTGTCCCATGGGGAGGTGCCCATCCAGCTCCTCAGCTGGGCCAGTCAGGGTCACACAGATTTGGGGAGCATCGCACCAAAAAGGGCTTCTGGTTCTGCCAGGAGTGATGGTACCACAGGTACCAGGGGGGAGATGCTCAGCACCTCCCTTCTTTTGGAAACACTTCCTATTTAAACCCAAAGATGAAATTACCAGAATGGATCTGAGCTCTGGGGTTGTTATGTTTCTGTAAATATGATTTACAGATTCCAAAGAACTGAATCGATTGTTCATTTTTACTGAGCCACAAATTCTGGCTAAAAAAATCCTCTAGATGTTTTTTCAGCGTAGCTTTCATCTGGAATTTGGGAGGAAAAGACCATTTTGATTTTTGCCCCTTTGCTCTTCCCTGTGGCCTTTCTAAAACACTCCAGAGGGAAGCGAGGCTTCCCCAGTGTCTGTGTCCGGCTTTGTGCTGGCAGTCCCTGTCCAGCTCCAGGAATGAAACACAGCAGCTCCTCCCTGGAACAGCTGCTCCAGAAGGTAACTACCAGCCCTAACCCACAAGGGCCTTTTAGATTTCAATTAAAGGAGCAGACTCCAATTAGATCAAACCCATTCACATGAAAAGAAAAGTCTGTCTTGCAGTATTTGGGAGGCCAGAATTAGCCTTGCTCTAAGTTGCTCTTCATCCCGTGGAAATTTAGTCACCTTTACTAATTGGTTTTCCTTTCAATAATTAAGCTGAGCTGCCCGAGCAGGCTGCCACCTACTAAGATGTCTGTTTTAAGGACACACACACAAATGGAGCCTTTTAATAAGAGCAGCAAAATGTTCTTTTTTTCCCCAAAAAACCCAATCTGGGGCAGGTTGCCGCTGGGAGCCCCTGTTGTGTTGCTGACTTGCAGCAGCAGCTGAGCTGGTCCTGGGTGCATAAAACATGGTTTTTTGTTTTTCCAAAGCTCTGAAGTGTTGAGCAGAAAGCAGCACGTGATGGGGCAGATGTACCTGAGGAGCACAGGCACAAAAATTCCAAACTCATGAGAGCTCCTGGCAGGAGGTTCCACCTTGCCAGAACCTGTTTGTGATTAATCCTGCAGACTTTGGGAGCTGCTATCCCAGCACAGCTCTGCACCTTTTAGGGCATTCCTTCTGCTCCAAACCCAGATGCTGGATTTCCAGAAGTCTTTTCCTGGCAGGAGAATAACCAAGGATATATTAAATGGAAATTCCTCCATTTCTTCAAGGACAAGAGATTTCCCTCAGAGTCTTTCAGAAATGCTTTTATGAGTTAGAAGCACAAAGCTGTTCTGTCATTGATGCCCCCTGTGTGTGAGACCTGGATTTGGCCATCCCTTCAGGAATCTGCTGTTCTCCCAGCAGTGCACACACAAAAAAGGGCTGTACATTGTTTTTTCCCACTCTGCTGTTGACTTCCTGTGTAGTCTTCGCCCTCCAGTTCCCTCTGTGCTAATTTCCTTCCTGTGGAAGAAGGTTTTACTGGCTGTGGTCACACAGCACAGCTGGAGCAAAGGGACTGCCCAGCCTCAGGAATTGCTGCACAGAGAATCTCAGGTGCCCATGGCCAGGAGCACCCAGCAAGGCTCACTCAGAGCCATCCCCTGCATGTCACTGATGGGCTCTGGCTGTTCCAGCTTTTGTGCTGTTCATCAGGTGGCTTATCAAAGCCTCCTACTGAAGTGATTAAGTGCAGACTGCTTTCCCTCTCCCAGACTGGCAGACAAGGCAGTGAAGGAATACGCCACGTACCGCTCGGGCCTGCTCTTCTGGGCACTCGTAGATCTCATTTACAACATGTTCAAGGTAAGGAGAGCTCTGCAGTTCCTCTGCAGCAGCTCCATTCAGCTTTCTTACCCGAGCAATTACATGAGTTTGAAATAGAAATCCAAATTTGAAACCCCTTTCTCCAAGATCCTTGGAAACAAAACTTCACAGAATCCCAGGATGGTTTGGGTTGGAGGGACCTTAAAGCTCATCTCATTCCACCCCTGCCATGGGCAGGAACACCTCCCACTGTCCCAGGCTGCTCCCAGCCCCATCCAGCCTGGCCTTGGACACTTCCAGGGATCCAGGAGCAGCCAGAGCTTCTCTGGGCACCCTGTGCCAGGGCCTCACACCTTCACAGGGAATGATTTTTTTCCTTCTTTTTTCTTCTGCTCCTTGTAAAAGCAGAAAGGCCACAAGAAGCTGCCTGTGCTCATTGTACCCCTTGCAGTTCAGTAGCTGAAGAATTGAGAGACTTTCCTAGTTGGCAGCACTCCTGTATTGTGTATTTGCTTATTTTTCCTGTTCACTGTTCATGGAAGGAAGGACATTCCAGGCCATGGCAGGGAAATGGTTGGGTGAAGAAGGAGCCAGGGGCAGAAAGAAACCTGCAGCTTCCACAGAGGGTTCAGTACTCAGGGTGAGAAAATGCCTGGGACCTTGTTTCATTCTGTAAAAAAGGATCATGAAGTTGCAGTTGGGGAATTTCTTTCTCTGTTGGTTGTTTGCATGAGGCAGGGATGGAAATCCAGGAGCAATGGGAGGAGGCACCAGGTTTTGCAGTAACTTTTTTTTTATTAAATAATTATTTGTGTCCTGATTTGGTGTCTTTGTCCCCTGTCAGAAGGTGCCTACCAGTAACACAGAGGGAGGCTGGTCCTTCTCTCTGGCTGAGTTCATCCGACACAACGACATGCCAATCCACGAGGCTGCAGACAAGGCCCTGAAAACCTTCCAGGAGGAATTCATGCCAGTGGAAACGTTTTCTGAGTTTTTGGATGTGGCTGGTGAGTGTTTGCTTGCCCTTTTATAGGCTGCCTTATGCAGCTCGTGACTGGAGGCAGCAGAATTCCTGACACTGCTGCAGCTCATGGGGATGGGACAGAGAGAGGAGGGGTCAGCACTGCCCAGCCACGGCCTGAGCTGTCCCAAAACTGCTGGGACACACACCTGAGCAGCCCCAGGCAGGAAAACCTCCCCCCTGCTCTGTTAAACATCTGTAGCACAGCTGGAAGGTGTTTTGGGGGGTCTGTGGTTGAAGGCTGGTGAACAGATGTGACCATGCAGCAGAGGCAGCAGTTGGGTGCAGCCAGAGTTGCTCCCCAAGGATTTTGGTAGTGCCAGGAGTCAGGAGATGCTGAAAACCTGCAGGGAAGCTGAAGCTGCTCCTTCTCTCAAAATCTGTGCCCCAGGCCAGTCTCTCACTGCCCAACACAAGGGACAAGGCTGGGTCCCTGGAGCTGCCCAAGAGCAGCTCCATATGGATTTAATGTTTCATTAAATTCCCATTTCAGTCCCTCCTGCACATGCATCCAACAGGGTCCAGCCCTAAAATAACCCTGCAGCTGTCAGTAACTCACATGGCCCAGCACAAATCCCTCCTGGGGGCAGGACAAACAGCCTCGTGGGGCTGATTCTTCTCTCTTGCCTTCTTCTGTTCAAAGGACTCTTGTCAGAAATCAATGATCCCGACAGCTTCCTCAAGGATCTCCTGAACTCCATCCCCTGAGCCGCCAGCACGGAGAAGCTTTGGGCAGAGCCTCCATCGCTTGCCTTCCACCCCTCTGTGTCCTCCTCGTGCAGTCTGTCCCTTTCCCAAGGAGTGCTGCAGTTTTTTGTTGGAATTTTTTTTTGTTGTTTTATTTTCTTTTTTTTTTTTTATTTTCTACAATTTTTCTTCATGGAGTGATTTGGAATTTAGATTTGTTTTATCTTGTGTTTCAGCGCTTCTATCTGTAAAGCCTTGTGCATTCAAGCTGTTTGAAAGAACTTGTACAGAGAGGAATCCAAACCAGTAAATCTTAATGCTTTAGTGTGCACCTCTTTGAAGTTAAATAAACCGAACAAATGGGTAAGCTGGGCTTGACTAGTGCTTGAACCAGGCAAGAGCCTGAATGCCAAGGTGTTTCTGACATTTTCCTCCAGAGCTGCTGCCCTGTCCAGCCCTGGGCCTGCACAAGGAGCCCCAGGAAGCAGGAGGCTCCCAGAGGGAGCAGCCAGGGAGCACCCTGCCTGCACTGGTGGGTTCTGTGTGAGGCTGGAGCCTCAGGGGCTCTACAAGGACAATGTCCCTTCCCTTCCCCTTCCCTGGGTGCAGGCAGCAGCTCCGTGCCCCCTCCATGCAGTGTCCAGGGCCTGTCCTGGCTCTCTCCCAGGTTGGATCCAAAGCTTGCTGTGCCTCTCTGGGGGGCTGCTCTCATCCCTGTCCCCTCTCTGGGAACCCTTCAGCTCCAGCCAGGGCAGCCCCAGAGCCCTGCAGAGCCCCCCTGCATGCCCTGCCCTGAGCCCAGCACTGCTCCCCACCTGTGCATGCTGGTAACTCACCTGGCACAGTTCTGCTGACACCTGGTGAGGCTGGAATCTAATAAAGCTTTCCCTGGCTTCCTCGTCTCTGTTTGAACTTGAATTTCCTAGCACAGTCCCATCCCAGAAATAATAATTATTATAATAATAATAATAATAATAATTTTAGAGGCTGAATAACTCACCAGCCCCTTTGGTGCCTGCTGTTGGTGTTGGCCACGTGCTGGGATTGGCAACTAGCACAGGGGGGAAGGTGCAGTGTTTGTGTTCTCACCTCCGAGGGGCTGATGTCACTCCTGGCAGCTGCTGAGGAGGGGAACTGGGCAGGAAATGCCCTGGGGAGGTTTGGGCTGATGTCCCACAGGGGATCAGGGCTGTGGGTGTGTTGGTGGCTCTGCCAGCCCTGTGAAGTGCACAGGGGCTGGTGTGGAGTTGGCTCTTTGGAGCAGCAATCCTGCACCTCTGCTGCCCTGGAACCACATCAGAGAGCAAACACACCTCTGAAAGCCCTGCAGAGTCAGGGCCAGCAGTCCTCTCTCCAAACAGCAGCTGGGCTGCTCCAGGGTGGCTGCAGGAGTTGGGGCAGCAGCCTGGGCACTGCCAAACCCCTCCCAGAGCTCCCAGAGCTGCCCAGTGCTGGGAGCAGCAGGAGCAGCTCCCCAGCAGTCTGGGCTTTGTGGCTGTGCTTCTGAAGGTTCTCAGCATGGTGCAGGACTGAGGCCCCACAGTGTTTTGGCTTTGCCATTTGTGTAGCAGGGAGTGGTGAAGGTTTGGTAGCTGGCAGGAGCACCAGGCTGCCTTCCTTCCCTGCTCAGTGTCCTTCCTGACCAAACCAGATCTGTTCCCCTGCAGCCACCAGCTCCTGCTGCCCAGCTTTGCCTGCCTGGCCAGGGAAGGATGGGACCCTCAGCAGGACCTTCTGCAGCTTTCCCAGCCAGGGAGCTCCAGCACAGCTCAGGGTGGAAATCCAGGCTTGCTCCACTTGTGCTGGCACAGATCTTCTGTAAAAACAAGCAGCTGCTGCAGGAGCTGGTGAAGTTTCTAGCAGGCAAATCCCTGGGTTTCTACCCCCTCAGCTGGATCAGCAGATCCTCAGAGCTCCCAGGAGCACAACATGGTCACTGCTCAACATTAAGGAAAATGAGGAGGTGGCATCTTAGAGAGGTTTGAAACTGTGCTCTTGAAACCACCCTTGCAAGAGGCTCCCCAAAGCTGTCCTGGGTGGCTCTGCAGAGGCCCAGAGATGTGTCTTGGAAAATAAAGGTGGTGCAAGCAGTGGCTCCCTGCCCAGGGCTGTGATTTAGGGACAAGCCAGAGCTGAAAAGGTGGTGGGAGCATCCTGACAGTGCTTTGGAGCAGATTGGCCTGGGAGGGACTGAAGGTGACAATAACAGCCCCAGAAGAGTTGCAGAGGGACAAAAACAAAAGTGAAGTGTTCAGCTGATCCAGGCACACAGAGAGGCTCCAACGTTCTCAGTGCTGCACAAAGGCAAAGAGCTCCAGGCTCCAAAATCCCCTGGACTGGGGCTGGGAAGCCAGCAAGGACTTTGGGGAGCTTGTTACTTAAATTAGGAATGAGGAAACTGAGGGAAAAGGCCTCAAAATGGATGATACTACTCTAAGTGATGAACTGAACCATGAGCTGAACAACAGTCAAGCCCCTCTCAAAAAAAAAAAAAAAGAATTTATTTGCTAAAGACATTATTTGGGGAAAAAAAGTCCTTTGTGATGCAGGAGAGCCTGGATGAGCTGTGGGATTGCTTTGAGCCTGACTGTGGGCAGGAGCTCCCCGAATTTCTGACATCCCTGTGCTGGGTTGGGCTCCAGGATTTAATTCATGTGGGGATTAATTAAATCTGAGGAGAGGAGGGACCTGCTGGGCCCCCCCACCTGCCACAGGTGACCTGACCTTCCCTGGGTATTCCATGGTGGTTTCCTTGTCCTGCTGCCTCCTCCCTCTGCAATTCCCTTTTCCAGGTGTTCTGGAAGTGCAGCACAGCTGAGTGCCCAGGTGAGAACCTTCCCTGCTCCTCTCTGCCTCTTCCCAACTTTTCCCAGCCAAACTCTCCTGTTTTGTCTCTCTGCAATTGCCAGGAAGTGTTTTCAAACAGGCAGAGGGCTGGAGCTGCTGACCATAAATACAGCAAGCTGCAATGGTCCAGTGCCACAAAAGATCCCTGGACTTCTTCTGATGGAGGAAAAGTGATTTTTTTTCTCCCTAGACGTGTCTGTGGCACCTTTCAGGACACAGCAAGACTGTGTTGGACCCTTGAGGGACGTGGTGGGGACATGCTGGGGTTGCAATCCCCCAGACCTGGATGGAATCCCACATTTTCCTCCAGGAACCTCACACCAGGTTCTGCAGGAACGATGATCTGGCCACGCCACAGGCAGGAGCCTCCAGGCCCTGGGTGCAAACAGTGAATCCTGCAGGATTCCCTCCTCACCTTGGGGACAGCCCAGGTGCAGCTCAGGGCTCCTTCCTGATCAGTTCAGGTCCCAGGGAGCTCAGAGATCCTCCAGGCAAGTGAGTGACAGAAACCAGCACAAAACCACCAGGTCCAGGCTCCCAAATGAACTCCCGAGTGTGACCAGGCAGGTTTGGAGCTGCTCTGTGGAGAGGCCACCCTGCAGCCCAAGGAGGCTCCCAAAACACCCCAGAGACCTCCCGAGCTCTGGGTGGCTTTTTTAGGAGCCACCCTTGGGTCACGTTTCTGTTCCCTGATGAGAAAATTGGGATTGGCCTTGGCTCGTTTGCTGCACGGCCACGTTCCCCTTCCAGGTGTGGATGATTCACAGCTCACGTGTGAGGGATCAAGGATCCAGGGAAAAACAAGCTCTGAACTCACCAGGAGGGCTGGAAAAGGCTGTTGTGTGGACTGAGGACAAAATCACTTCAGGGATGTTGCCCCTGGCACACCAAGTTCATGGGAAAAGCCAGGGGCAACCACCTGAACACCCAGGAATAGTTACTGCCTTGTTTCCAGGAGGGAAAAAAATTATTAAATCCCTATTTGCAGAGTTTTTTGCAGGATTGATCCCACTCCTTCATATCAGCAGCTGGGGGGAACCAGCTGCCCTTTTATCCCTTTTATCCAAACCCTGGGGATCAGCAGGGATCCCACTCTTCTCCCAAAGGGGAATGTGTCAGTAGGAGAAGATGCTTTTGGATAAAATGATCAATAAAAGGGTACAAAGGACACGTGGAGGGGAAGCCCCTGTGCTGTGTTTTAAGCCCAGGCAGGTTGGGATCCTTCAGACATTGCCCCAAAAGGCCCCATCCCGGGAAGGGCAGTTATGGGGTGTGTAAGGAGGTCTGGATGTGCCTCTGGAAAGATTTTATTTTCCTGGTGTTTATGAAGCCTTTCTTGAGCAGGATCCTCCCATGCTTGGTGCTGCTCCTGCAGCCAGGTCCTGTTCCTGCAGGCCCCAGATTTGGAGTGGGAATTACAACTTCACTCCTGTCCCACGGGATTTCTTTCTGTCCCCACAGGGATTTCCCACCGTTGCCACAGAACCAGGAGGGATCAGACACGTTCCTGCTCCTTGATCTGCACACTTGGATGCTGCAGAGCTCTCCTGCCCCTTCCCTTCCCCCAGGAGCACCAGGCACCTCACAATGGATTTCCTGCTCCAAAAATCAGGGATTTTCTTCTGGAAAGGAGTTCCCACCCTGGCACTCCTCAGCCTGACTCAGCCTGGTCCCTTCCCTTGGGAAACACAAACTCTCTGTGGGTGAATCACAGCCAGGGCTGTGGGACAGCCCAACCAAACCTCCAGGCCCTCAGTGAACCCAAATGTCGCTGGAGCTGCAGGAGAAGTGGGAATGATGGCAGAGCCCAGCTCTGCTTCTTCTGGGGCTGCTGCCATCAACCCCAGCCTGCCCCACAGGGGGAATATGTTGGAATTCTTTTGCCACTGGAGAAGCAGGATAACACTTGCCCTACAGCCCCTCCCCAGTGGGGAAGGTGTGTGATATAAAACAGGGCAAATATTGAATAGAAATTGGAAAAAATCAGGTGGTTTTGGTTTAAGTTTATCTTTGAGATATGGAGAGAGGCTGAGCTTTAAAAACAAAACAAATATCAAGTACACCATGTTTAGTCTTGGCTGCTCTTGCCAGGGGTGTTGGGTCTGACCCCTTTCCCATCTTGCCCTGCCATGGGGTCAGGGCAGGGGCTGCAGAAGGGATAAAGGAGAAGTTTTAATTTGGGGAATGGGGTGGAGGGCAGGGCAGCAGGGACACCCTCTCATTAAAGGGTGTTGGGCTGGAGTGCCTCAGAGGGAGAGATCTCTGCCCTAACAATGATAACCCAATAATTACTGTTATTAAGTATAATTCTGTTTGTTCTTTCCCAAGTGTGGTGCCAGCAGCACCTCAGCCACCCTCAGCACATGCCCTGGGGACAGTCAGGGCTGTCCCCAGCCCGAGATGGGAGATTGGGATGGGAAAGGGCCCAGGGTGCTCCTGTGGAGACTGAAACCCTCTGGGGCTTGGGCACAAATGTCAGCCCCGAGTGAGCCTTGTGCTCAGCCCTGCTGGGTTTGGGGTGTCTCATGCTGGAGGTGCCCCCCCACCCCAGCATCTGTGTTTGGGACACCCCCGGGCCCTTCTCGGGGTTTAATCCCTGCACCTTCTCCCCGGCCGCTGTTTTTAATCCCATTTAATGAGCAAAGCGGGCTGTGCTGTAAACCCGGCAGCATCCTTTAATTACTCCTAACGTTTGATGGCAACGAGCGAGTGACATCAGACACCGAAGGCATCTCCATCAGTGCCAGGTCATTCCCCTTCCCCTCCTGCAGCCGGGCTCTGCTGCTCTCAGCAGATTTTTGTAGCTCAGCGGCTGCAGCGGGGCGTGGGGGCTCCACCCGAGCTCCGCTCCCCCAGAAACAGCGCAGGGAGTTGGGAAAGCCGGGAGGGACCCGCTGCAAAGCCCCGGCCCCGGGACTCACTTGGGGAGCATCCCCCGGGAGCCAGGGGGAAACCTGAGTGCCCCAGGTGTGATGTCCCCAGCAGGACAGACCCCGGTGTCCTTGTGAGTGCCCCAGGTGTGATGTGTCCCCCATAGGACAGACCCGGTGTCCCTGTGAGTGCCCCAGGTGTGATGTGTCCCCTCGGGACAGACCCTGATGTCCCTGTGAGTGCCCCAGGTGTGATGTCCCCCCTGTAGGACAGACTCCCGTGTCCCTGTGAGTGCCCCAGGTGTGATGTGTCCCCTCAGGACAGACCCCCGTGTCCCTGCAGGGGAACAGGAGGGAGATGCTGGGGGAATCCCAGCCCCACATTCCCGATCCACCTCCAGATCCCATCACAGCTCCCAGCAGGGAGATTTCCTTCACCGTGTCCTGCAAAACCTCTCAGGCTAAAGACCCCCAGTGCAAGCAAGGAAAAAAACCAGCTCACGGGTTCTGGAGGAGAGGTTTAGACAGGGAGCTAAAAATAAATCCCAATTCAACTTAACTCGCCTCAGTGCTCGGAGCTTTGGGCGCCGCTCAACCCAGCAAAGTTTAGGGCAACAACGAGAAAGAAATAATTTATTCTGTTACTTTAAAAGTCATCCTGCACTTAAATTAATCAGGCCAGGGTCTGCCTGCTGCCTTCAGAATGAAGATTTTGACCATTTTGGGATGGAGGCGCTGCGCGTGGGCACGCCCGGATCCCGCCCAGCATCCCGCGATTATCGTGGATATCCCGGATTCTGCCGGAGCCATCCCCGCCCCGGGACACACCTGGGCAGCCTGTCCGGGCCCATCGCTGCATATTTGCCGCTCTACTCAACGCAATGAAATGTTTGGTTGCTAAGGAAGCGGAGAGCGCTGCCGCCGTCTCCACGGAAATTCCGGCGTGTCCCGACCGCGGATGCGCCGCTCAGCATCTTCATCATCTCCTCCTGAGCTCAGCCGCCTTTCGGGGCCGCACCTGGGGCAGCAGCTTTGTTTGCAAAATATTTACACCTCTCCAAGGAGGAGATGAGCCCGGCCGGGCGGGGAGGGGGTGCGGATGTGCTGAACCCAGCCCCCCCCCCGCGCATCCCAAATTCTCTGCTGCTGGGCTCCTGCAGCCCGGGCTGTGCAGGACCATCCTCCCTCCTTGGGCCGGCTCTGTTCTGTGCTGCTGACGCCCACAAACCCCCAAATGTGGGCAAATGAGGTTTTTGTGACTACAGGAATAAACCCGCAGTGGGAGAAGGCGCTGGGTTTCGGTAGCAGCCCCTCTCTCCCGTGAGGTGATGGGGCAGGGAGGAGAAAACACCGTGTGAGGAGGAGAAACCTCCTTCAAAGGCAGAGAGGGTGCAGGGAGGAGAAGCTGCTGCTGTGTGGAACTCATCCCTCCCACGCACTGCCAGCAGCAGCCCCGCAAACACGTTCAGCTCCCGCAGCGCAGGTGACAACTCCTGACAAGTCCCTTTGGCACCGTCCGAAGGTCCCGGGAGGGACCCGGCCCTGTCCCGGCCCTTTCCCGGCCCTGTCCCGGCCCTTTCCCGGCCCTNTTTCCCGGTCCTCTCCCGGCCCTGTCCCGGTCCTTTCCCGGTCCTTTCCCGGTCCTCTCCCGGCCCTGTCCCGGTCCTTTCCCGGTCCTTTCCCGGTCCTCTCCCGGCCCTGTCCCGGTCCTTTCCCGGTCCTTTCCCGGTCCTCTCCCGGCCCTGTCCCGGTCCTTTCCCGGTCCTTTCCCGGTCCTCTCCCGGCCCTGTCCCGGTCCTTTCCCGGTCCTTTCCCGGTCCTCTCCCGGCCCTGTCCCGGTCCTTTCCCGGTCCTTTCCCGGTCCTCTCCCGGCCCTGTCCCGGTCCTTTCCCGGTCCTTTCCCGGTCCTCTCCCGGCCCTGTCCCGGTCCTTTCCCGGTCCTTTCCCGGTCCTCTCCCGGCCCTGTCCCGGTCCTTTCCCGGTCCTTTCCCGGTCCTCTCCCGGCCCTGTCCCGGCCCTGTCCCGGCCCTTTCCCGGCCCTGTCCCGGCCCTTTCCCGGCCCTTTCCCAGCCCTTTCCCGGCCCTGTCCTGGCCGGTGACACCGCCGTGGGCACGGCCCCGGGCCCTTGGGGACACTGCGGTGTTTGAGTGGGGCTGGGTCACCCCAGGAGCTGCCGGGGCTGTCCCCAAGTCCTGCCCAAGGTCCCCGGGTCAGGGCTGCTCCTGCCCCCGTTCCCCCCCAAAACCCCGGGGCTGCCACAGAGAAGGCGCTGCTGGAGTGGGAGAGGCTCTGCTGGCCAAAAATGCCTCTGAGGCCAGACCCTGCTGATGCTCTGCCCATCACAGGAGTCTGGGGTAAAACCCAACTGTTTTGGGGGTGGACTAGTAAAGATCCTGCTGGTTTTGGGCAAACACCCTCACTCAGGACAGGTGAGAGCCCCAGGGGAGCAATCCCAGCCCCGGGTTCAGCACCCGACGCTGCTGGGGCCACAGGGCAGTGCCGAGATGGAGCTGATGCCTCAGGATTTAAATTTTTATATTTTTTAATGTATTTGTGATCCTGCAGTTCTTCAGTGTATAACTCTGAACTCCACATACAGTGTCAGCTGCTGCTCTCCCATTTTGGTCAGACACAACAATTCCTCTCCAGGCCTGGCAATCAAGGACACCTCACTGCCTCAGGCCCTGAGAAATTAAACAAAAGTGACTTTGGGGGGAGCAAACTTGGGGTAAATGACTTCATTACCTGAAGCTGTAATTAGAGGATTAACCCCCAATATGCAAATGAACCAAACTTACAAAAGTGTGAAAACCCCAGATGTGACCCATGGTCCATTTTTGGGTGTAATGTACCCTTTTCTGCCTGAAATGTACCTGAGGGCCCTTCAGTAAATAAATCAAAAGCACTTATGCTTTTTAGTCCCTTGGTTTTGTCTGGCCTCTGTTTTTAGGCAGTCCCACAGGGCTGTGGCCTGAGGGAGGGCGGAAGGGATGCAGCCTCACCTCGATGTGAGGAAATCCCAGCCCAGCAGGACCCCCTGAAGTCACTGATGGGCATTTTGGGGGCCTGGGCAGTTTTGTGGGTGTTAAACCAGAGGAATTTTGCTCGTTTTAGAGGGAAGTTCCTCCAAATACACAAACCAACCCCATGGTGATGCGCATCAGCCCAGGGAGCAACACCTGCAGCACAGAACGGGAGCCCTGGGGATGGGTTTGGGTCGGTTTGCCTGGAAAATGGTCACGCTACCCAGGAAAAAATAACTTTCCATTAGTGCCAGACTAACAGAGCCTCAAAGGATGCAACCAACCCCAGGAAAATTAACACTAAAAATCTGAGCCAGTGTAGAGAGCAGCCCTGCAGTCACTGAGTTTTGGGAATGCAGGATGCTGCCAAAGGGAAAAGAAAATGAGCGCAAACCAAATGCAAGGGCCCGGATTCCCCAATCCCAATCCCCAAATTTGGGCCAAGCAGCTGGGAGCAAACCCATCCCCAGTGCATTTTATTTTCTCCAGGGCGGCCACTGAGAGTCCCTGCCCTCATTTCCCACCCTTTTCCTGCCTGTCCAAATAGGAAAGGGCTCATCAGGGCTCTGATTTCCAGCCGCAGTTGGCAGGAGCTGTCCTGGGCAGGAATTCCCTGCAGGAATGTCCCAGCCTGGCACGGGGCTGGGGCAGCAGGGCCCTCCCAGGCCGGGCATCCCCATCTCTCCCAGCTCGAGTTTAATTAATTCCTGCGTTAATTCAGGGGGATTCATTGAGGCCACAGCACTGTGGGATCCTGGGGGTGACCGTGGCCATCCCAGGGAGGGGCTGGGTTCATTAGGGAAAGCACTAATTTGATTTAATGACCGCGGGATTTGCGTTGGTGGATCCAGGGAGCTGCAAGATCACGAGGCAGGTACCAAACCCTTCCTTGCCTGGTTTATCACCCCCGGGTGCTTTCCTGCTTCCCTAAGGGGGGAAAAAAAATTAAACTAAAACTCATCCGGATTTCCCCACCTGCTGACCACGGGGTTCTGAAATCACCTGGCTCCTTCCAGCACCACCAGCGAGGGTGCCAGGTGCCCAAACCCAGGGAAATCCATAAAATCCCAGCACACTTTGAGTTGGAAGGGACCTTAAAGCTCATCCCATCCCACCCCTGCCGTGGGCAGGGACACCTTCCACTGTCCCGAGTGGTTCCAAGCCTTGGAATTTCCCAAATCTGGGACAACCCCACTCCTGCCTGGCCGCTGCCCCCAGTGACGCCTCAATCTCGGCACTTTTAGCCAATTCTCGCATTTCCCGAGTGTTTCTGTGGATCTGCAGGGCGGCACAAACCACGAGAACGTTTCCTGGGAGCTGCAGGGTTCCTGATGGAAGCCTGGCGCTGTTTGCTGACACCCACGGGAGCAGCCACAGCCCTGCCCCACTGAGGGGTTCTGCAACCCCGGCCCCACACAAACCCAGCTGGGGCACAGACAAACCCTTCAGGTGTTTCTTTGAGTCACCCTTTTAATGAAGCACCTCCACCCAGTATATTTATTTTTTTTTCCAGGAGGTGCTGGCAAAACACAGCTTAGTAACACATTAACAGAGCCCTTTGAAGCCCTGGTTTCGGTGCTGAGCGTGGCTGGAGGTGCTGGTGGTGGAGTTTCAGCAAGTGGGGTTACATAAATATAAATATAAATATAAATATAAATATAAATATAAATATAAATATAAATATAAATATAAATATAAATATAAATATAAATATAAATACCTGGCAAGCCCCATGGTTTTATTTCAGAAATTATATTTGGGTAAACAGTGTTCCTGCAGCTTTACACCAGCCTGAGAGCTGTCCATGTGTTTCCCTTGCATCATTCCGTGCCCAGCAGAGCGATCATGGATCGCATCATTCAATTAAACAATATCCTCTGATTGCCCAGAGGTCCAGAAGCAGCAGTTGGGAAACGTTCATTTAATAACTTAATTATTATAATATCAGCATTATTTAGCACTTAGGCAGGGCTCTGCTTTGGGATAACAAAATTCAAGGCTTATAATTGAGTCTGATCTGATTTAATCATGCAATCTGAGGGGTTGGAAGGGACCTTAAAGATCATCCGTTCCCATGGACAGGGACAATTCCCTCTATCCCAGGCTGCTCGAGGTCTTGTCCAGCCTGCCTTTGAACGCCGTCAGCTTTGGGGCACCCACAGCTTCTCTGGAAAACCTGGGCCGGGGTCTCCGCAGCCTCGCAGGAAGAATTTCCAATATCCAACCAAAATTTCCCCTCCTTCACTCTGTACACATCCCCCTTGTCCCGTGACTCCAGTTCGGACGCAGAGCCCTGCTGCGGCTCCCTGCAGCCCCTCCGTGTCCCCTGGGATGTCCCCAGAGCCTTCCCGCTCTGCCAGCGCGGCTCGGGGGATCGCAGGGCACGGACAGCTCCGCGTGTCCCGGAGCAGCAGCGGGGGAGCACGGCCGGGCCCGGGGCCTCCTTCCCGGGCCGTTTGCCCATCAATGGCCCTGGGGCTCCCCAAAGACCCCCGAGCCCCCCGAGCCCCGCGCTGCGGACACGTGCGGGGAGCGCCCGGCTGCGGCACCGCGGGGCGGGGCCATGCAAATGAGCGATTGTTATGGAAATGAGGGGCGTGGCCATGGAAATCCGACACGAGGAGCTGCTGGGTCTCAACGTACGGGGCGTGGTTATGGAAATGAGGACATGGATATGGAAATTAGGGGCGTGGCTTGGTATGTGGGCGGTGCCTCGGGCCCGGCGCNNGGCGCTGCGGAACGACCTGGGCTCCAACATCCACCTGCTCAAGGGGCTGAACGTGCGGTTCCGCTGCTTCCTGGCCAAGGTGCACGAGCTGGAGCGGCGGAACCGGCTGCTGGAGAAGCAGCTGGCGGCCCAGCAGAGCGAGCGCGACCGCCGGCTGCGCTACAAGACCTTCTCCCGGGACCAGGCGGTGCAGACGGACGGCGGGACCCCGCCGCTGCTGCCGCCGCCGGGCCCCGGCCACGGGGCGCTGCCGTCGCCGCCGCACTACGGGCGCCTGCCCGGCACCATCTGGAGCTACACCCAGGTGCGGCGCACCGGCGGCGGCGGCCTGGAGACCGTGCAGG
>VWZP01006231.1:263512-283567 GCA_013396995.1 Dicaeum eximium
GACCGTGCAGGGCCCCGGCGTGTCCTGGGTGCACCCGGACGGCGTCGGGGTGCAGATCGACACCATCACCCCCGAGATCCGCGCCCTCTACAACGTGCTGGCCAAAGTCAAGCGGGAGCGCGACGAGTACAAGAGGAAGTGAGTGATAGGGGATGCGGGCGGTCCGCGCTGCACTGCGGGGAAACGGGGCCAGCCCTCGCCGGGAGCGCTCGGGGACAGCGCGGCGGACGCGGGCACCGCTCTGCCCCTCCTCGGGGGCCGCTGCGGCGGGGGAAGCGCCCCGGGGGTCGTGGGGGGCTTTCCTTCGGATGGGGGGGGCGGGGATTGAACCTCATCTTGGTACCCAGAAAAATGTGGGATCTATCCCTGGGGGGATGGAGAGCCTGGGTCTTGCCAAGAACATTGTCAGCTTAGCTTAAAAAATAAAATATATGCACACACACACACACGTGTGTATATATATTTTTTAGAAGGAAATAATCTGTCATTAATATTGCATCGCATAGTTACTCCTAAATTTAGCTCGCCTTCATTTTTTTGGTCCGATTACTCCAGTAGTCGGTTGTGTGTGCCAGCTCCCCGAAATTAGCTCAGTGCTGCAATATTTGGGTTGCAAATACTGCAGGGCAGGGTTTGCACTCCGAGACGTTGCTCGGAATTAGCCAAAACAAAAGCCTTTGTAAGCCCCGCTGCTCTGGAGGTCTCCCCTGGCCCGTGGCGAGCCCTGGGGTTGGAATGGTGATGGATGGATTCCCTTGCATTGCTGCTTGGCTGTGGCAGAGATGGAGGCCAGAGGGGGAGAAAAAATGTACTTGGGCTTCTGCAGGGAGATTCCTGCATTGTCTGAGGAGCTGCTGTCCTTCGGCGCTGGCGTGGGCTCTCTCGGCTGCAGTTTGGGCATATTTAGCCTTAAAATTCATTTCCTGCTCGAGCAGCCGGGGTTTTTTCTTGCAGAGCCCGCTGGATCCGTTCTCATTTTCCGCATTTCCCGGCTCTGTGGCCTGTGGAGCATGGCCGGATCCCTTCTGCCCAGGTTTGCAGACTGCAGTGAGCTCTCTGCACACCTCAGGTGCACACCTCAGGTCAGCAGCAGCTTTTGTAACAGCCTCCCCTGCTGAAAGCACCGGCTCAGAGACATTTCCTAGGCAGGTTTGGCTGCTCCAGTGGGGATCTGTGGCCTTTTCCTTGGCCGGTGCCTCTCCTTGGAGCTCCTGTGCCTCGGTGTCTGTCCCTCACGGCTGGTGTGGGTGGAAAAGAGGAGCTGGGCTCTATTTCCCAGCCCGGAGCCCTGATGGCTGGCACGGGTCGTTTTGGTTTTTGGGGCCGGTCCCGGGGAATGGGAGGAGCAGGGGGCAGAGGAAGCGGTGCTGGATGGTGCCCTGTGGAAGGGGATCCCACACCGTGTGGGGCACGGGTTGTGCCACCAGGACTTGGAGCTGCTTCTCCTTTTCCATGGATACTTGATTTATTCCTGCTTCTGGGGGAAGAGGAGACTTGTGGGCCTTCAGGTTCAGCCTTTCTGCTGATACAAGGTTGATTTTTCTGCTTTTACTCGCTTGTGTAAAACACATTTCCCCCCCACTCTGTGTTACAGCACACTCAGGGGTTGCATAAACCAGATAAATTCAGCGGAGCGAAAGGGAACCTCAGCTCTTATTCTTGCCCTTGAAAGAGGTTTTCCTTGTGAAAAAAAAAAAAAAAGTGATAAACAGGTATCAACACGTCCCACGTTGGTGGTGTTGTGTCTGCAGTGTGGGTTCTATGGATGCTCTTTACTCTGAACTGGAATTGGTCACTCTTCCATGACCTTCAGTCCCACGTGGACAGCACACACTTGTTTTTGGGGGATTGACTTTTTCCTCTGGGGCCTAGATCTTCCTTGGGCAAGCTCAGGGACGAGATTGTGCTGTTTGAATTTCCTGCTGGCAGTCAGGTGAGGCAGCTGGGTTCAGTGGTGAGCTCTGGGTGCTGCAGGGTTTGTCAGCCATCCTGCAGGCTTGGGATGGGGTTTGTTTGTGCAGGGCTGGGCTGGCACCTGTGTGTGTGTGTGTGCCTGCACTAAGTGCACCCTTTGGGCTCCCTTATCTTGCTGTGATCCCTTTGATGCTCCAGATTTATTTAGGGAGCTGAGCTCCAGGTGGAGCAGGAGCCTTGTGCCTGTCTCCTGATGGGGCTCTTGGGGCTTATGGAGCTCAGGCTCCCAGCCCAGGTGTGTGACCAGGAAAAGAAGTAAAGAAAATGAAAGGAAAAGAAATGGAAAGAAAAGGAAAAGAACCTTTTATTGCTCAGTCTGAGAGCCAGCAGAGTCCACAGCCTTTGTGGAGCAGCCAGGCCTTGTAAGCTCACCCAGGAGCCACCAGCCCATAGCCAGAGATCCTTAAGCAGAAAGTGATAATTCCATTTATTCCTGGGGCAAGGGAGGCTTTTCCCCCTTGCCAGGGTGGCCACTTGGTCAAGGATGTTGTGGCTACCAAATGTTTGTGGTTTGAAGTATTTGGCTATGAGGAAAAGCCAGGCAGGGGATGCCATGGGACAGCAGGGCAGTGCTGGATGTCCAGGGCTCACCTCGGATGTCTCTGTTGTTGTTGAAGGCAAACTCACTGATTCCCACCTGAGAACTGGGAAATGCAGGGGTGGAATCCAGGGGAGAAATAATCCCTTTTGTTTCCTTTCTTTTAAAGGAAAAGTAGCTTTGCTGCTGTAAAAGAACAGTAGGACATCATCTCTCCAATGAAATTCTGCCTGTGCAATGTCTGGGATTAGCAATCACTTCATTTGGGGGAGATATGTTTAATTTCTTTGTTCCATCCCCTAAAATTATTTTCCTTGGGTGTTGTAACACAACAAACTGGAGCTCTAAGAGGGCACAGTCAGTTGAGCACACAGATCATATTTTACCCTGGCTTTTGTTTGTGTCTGAAGCAAAATGTTGCCTCTGAGGAGCCCAGCAGATATTTCAGTCCAAAACTGCTTTTTCTTTTTCCTCCATGTAATGTTATTTTATCCAAATGATGTATAAGTTTCCATATTTTCTACTTACTGTGCTGCCTTAATCTTATATCTTTTAGCAATGATCATGATTTTACATGAGATTATGATTTCAGTGAGGGAGTTACCAACTGGAGGAGTTTTAGGGGGAATATGAAGTTAAATAAAATTTCTTTATATTTTTCAAGCTATGCTTGCATTTAGAAGAGCTTTTGGACATAGATCTGACTCCAGATCAGATAATTTATTGTTTATCTATCAGATCTTTTGTAATTTTTATCTACTGTTACCCCTTTAGCAGGAAAAAGCAAAATTGTGTTTCTGCAAAATTGCACTTTTGCAGTCAAAGCAGCTCCATAAAAAATACTTTCAGGGACAGTTGATTGAAAACAGAGCCAGGGTCACATTTTAAAATTTAAAACACTCAGGTGAAGTGATTTTTTTTTTTTTTTCTAGACAGAGTAGTAATAATAATGATCAGCCGTGGTGCTTCAGCTGCTTTGAGGTGAGACGGAGCAGTGGGAGTTCCTCCAGGAGCGGGGCTGGAATTCTGTATCCATGGGGGAAGCAGGGCTGGAATTCTGTATCCATGGGGGGAAGCAGGGCTTTGCCTCCTCCCTGGCTGGGCTTTGGGGTTGATCCCCTCAGGTTGTTCAGGAGAAAAATCTGCTTTTGGAGGAGCGGCTGGGGGGTGAGCCCAGCCCTGGCCCGGCTGCGTTTGGGATCTTTGTCCCGGTTTTGGGACACTTGGAGCATCAACACCTCTGGTGGCACCCCTGGGGAGGGAACTGGGGAGAACAGGTGGGATTCTCCCCCCAATTAGTTAAATCCTGTTAACCACTGATGAGGGAACTCTGCCGTGCCCCTGTGGAAGGTGTGGCAGTGATGCCCCGGATGTGTCCCAGCCCTGGCTCTGGGCTGAGGTGTCACCTTCCCGGAGATCCTGGAGGAGCGGCACAGCCCCAAGCGCTGTGACAGTGACAGCGGTGCTGTGACAGTGGTGGTGCCACTGTGACAGTGACACTGTGACAGTGACAGCGTGCCAGTGCTGGTGCTGCTGTGACAGTGGTGGTGCCACTGTGACTGTGACAGTGACACTGTGACAGTGACAGTGTGCCAGTGCTGGTGCTGCTGTGACAGTGACACTGTGCCAGTGCCAATGCTGCTGTGGCTGTGCCAGTGCTGCTGTGCCAGTGCCACTGTGCCAGTGCTGCTGTGACAGTGACAGCACCGGAGTGCCAGTGCTGGTGCTGCTGTGACAGTGACAGTGCCAGTGACGCTGTGACAGTGACACTGTGACAGTGCCGCTGTGCCGGTGCCGCTGTGACAGTGCCACTGTGCCAGTGCCGGTGCCACTGTGGCTGTGCCATTGTGCCAGTGACAGTGACACGGTGGCAATGCCAATGCCGCTGTGGCAGTGCCAATGCCGCTGTGACAGTGCCAGTGCTGCTGTGCCAGTGCTGCTGTGCCAGTGCCAGTAACGCTGTGCCAGTGCTGCTGTGCCAGTGCCACTGTGGCTGTGCCGCTGTGCCAGTGACGGTGCCACTGTGGCTGTGCCGCTGTGCCAGTAATGCTGTGCTAGTGCTGGTGCCACAGTGGCTGTGACAGTGCTAGTGCCACAATGGCAGTGTCGCTGTGACAGTGCTGGTGCCACTGTGACAGTGCCGGTGCCGCTGTGACAGTGCCAGTGCCACCGTGCCAGTGCCACCGTGCCAGCGGCAGCGCTGCTGCGTGTGGCCAGCCCAGTGCTGACTTGGTGAAACGCGCCCGCAGTGGTTCCCTCCCTGCCTGTTCCCAGCACAGCTCCAGCCCCAGCACTTGGCTAGATTTGTATATTTATGGTTCCACGATTACTCTTAATTGCTGCAGATATTGGGTCTGCCAGATGTTGGTTGTCTTTTCCAGCACGGGCTTAGCTGGTACTAAGAGTTGAACTGGAAATAATTGTTTTACCTCAGGATGGTATTTCCCTGGGAAGATTAATAAAGTCCACTTGGAAAAGAGATTATCTTAAATTTGCTGCAGCTGGGAAGGACAAAGATTATGATTGTCAAAGGCAGCGCGCGTCAAAACTCACTGGAGCTTGTTTTTTTTAGAGAAGGGAACTTAATAAAAATGTGCTTAAGATAAGCCCTGGAGGAATGTCTGAGAACTTTTAAGGCTAAAATATCAGCAGTAACAAGATGCAAATGTTCTGCATAGACCCAATCAAAAACAAATAATTTTTTTCATCCCCCTGGAGGAATGTAACCAGCGTGGCAGACCTGTCCCTGCCTCGATTGGTCACAGGGCTGGCAGGAACAATCTCTGTGGAAAGCTACCTCTTTAATTCTGCTATTCCTGCTTTTCTTTTTCTGTTTTAGAGGGATAATTATTTTTCAATGTGGCTTTTCACAGAAATTCCGGATTTTCCACTGCTTCCAGAGCAGCCTGGTCTGGGGGATTTTTGGCTGCCCCTTACAAGATGTGAAGTTTGATATTAAATGCTAGCTCTGGTGAAACCTGAGACTCGGGCTTGAAAAAGCCCCTTTTTCTCTGGGCTGGGAGAACGTCAGTTTTCCTTGTGGAGAAGGGATAAAATTGCCTGCCGTGGAAAAAAAACTTGGCTGTGTGGCACAAATATCCAGTTGTAATTGCTGGGTGGAAAGTGGCACTGCTTGGAGCTGTGCAAGTAATATTTCCTTAAATAATTCCATCTTTCCTCCTAAAATGCTGCTGCAGAGACACACATTTAAGGTACACACAGGTATCTGGAGCACTCTCACAAATCTTGGGTTTATTTATTTTTTTTCCTCATGACAGAGCTGGAAACTGGGACTTTTGGGTTGTAGGGATGCAGGAGAAGGTTTGTGAGGAGGGGAGGATGTTTCTCTTTGATCCTGGTTTCTAGCAGTGCTCCACAGTGGGGTTGGGGCTGTGCTTGGGATATTTGATAGACAAAGAAATCTCTGTGTGTGCCTTCAACTGGTTTGTAATGGGAGGGCTGAGTGTGTTATGAGTGACTTGATGGAGCTGTTGTTATTCTGAACTTTATATTAGAATTAAAATAATGAATCGGTAGATGAACAAAGTGGGGAGAAAAATCCCTCCCTCATGTTGTGGTTGGAGTTTTAGAGAAACTGGGGCTGCCATGTTCCTCAAGGAGAAGCTTCCCCTGCTGCAAGAGAGCCGTGGGACTGTGTGTGTGTATTTTGAATTTACCTTTTGATTCCTCCTGTGACTCACTCTGGGCAGCTCTGGGCTTTCTGAAGGCAATAAAACCGCAGATTTTCAGAGCACAGCTCAGCACTGAGTAGGTCTGGCAGCAAACCCCTCAAATAGCTCAGAGCCTAAACCCAAATAATCCTCCCAGATGCTGCAGTGTGGGGCTGAGGTGAGAGCAAACACAGGAACCAGTGATTTCCATTCTTCTCAAGGGGCTTTGGAGCAGAGGTGCCCCTGGAGTGCTGGACTTGGAGCCAAGGAAAGCTCTGCACCCACCTCCAGCTCAGCAGCTGCTTTTTTGTGGCTCAGGGTTTGTGGTGCTGCTCTGCCAGCTCTCAGGTTGGTTTCCTGCATCTGCTTTTCTCTAAGTTTCTTTTTTCTGTGCTAGAAATACTCACAGGATGTTGTTTTTTGTTCCTGCAGGGGCCCTGTGGGTCCCTTCCAGCTTGCAATGTTCTGATTCTAAATCTCCATCTTGGTGTTTAAAACCAGCTCTTTTTTTTTGTTTGTATGAGAAAGGAAGATATTTCTTCCAGTTTTTTTTGAAGTTTAAAAGGTTAACAGTGTCTGTGTGTGCACTGTTCAGAGTGACTGAAACTCCTGCATAGCCTTGTGACCTTTTCCTATAAAAAATTACCGTGTTCTGAGAACCCTGAAGGGATTAGTGAAAAGTGATAATAAAAGGCAATAAATGATAAGAAATGGCATGAGACAGATATGGCTTAGGAAACAGGGAAGTGATAGAATCACAGGGTGGTTTGGGTTGGGAAGGGCCCTTAAAGATCCGTTTCCAAGCCCTCTGCCATGGCAGGGACATCTCCCACTGTCCCAGGTTGCTCCAAGCCCTGTCCAGCCTGGCCTTGGACACTGCCAGGGATCCAGGGCCAGCCACAGCTGAAAAACACAGCTATGTTTTTCTCCGATTTCTAACCTTGAACCTCCCACTCTTACATCTGAAGGGAAGGAATTTGCCTCCACTTCATGATAGATTTGGAATAAGGGACAAAAATATTATTGTAGTAGGGCAATAGCCTGGGTACACTGAGAGCTTCTTGAATTTCAAATATATTGTCTAAATGCCTTAATTTGGGTCGGCCTCTTGTCCCAGGGAACAGTTACAGCATGAGGGGAAATGGCCTTGTGGGCACCAGGTAAGGTTTAGATTAGGTATAGGGAAAATTTCCTCATGGAAAGGCTCCCAAAACACTGGCAGAGGCTGCCCAGGGCAGTGATGGAGTCACCATCCATGGGACTGTTCAAAAAATGTGTGGATGTGGTACCTGGGGATGTTTTGGCTGCCTGCTGGTGCTGAAGGAATTGTGTAGGAGTGTGGGATCTGGTTTTGATGCCAAAGAAATAAAGAACTTTTCTGGTGTTTCCTGATCCCTGGTGTTGCCTGGTCCAGAAACATTTCTGATCAGCTCATTATCAGATCATCCTGCTTCAAATTAAACCCAGAAAAACTCAGGTGATTGACCAGAGGTGATTACAGGAAACTTAGGAAAGATTCCTGATTTTTTCCAATGCTGTGGCAGGAAGTGGCAGCTGGGGGACAAACACATTTTTGCCACCACTGGATTACCAAGGTGCTTCGTTTCAAAAACCTTTTAAAACTTAAATTCTCAGCTGTGGTTTCAGAGGCCTGGAGTGCGTGGGAGCCTCTCCCGTGCCGTTCCTGCGGGTGCTGCTGGTCCATGTGCAGAAATGCCATCAGCTGTGGCTCTGGGTGTCTGCAGGAAGGGAGGGCTGGCAGAGAATGGAGCTCTGTGCCCGCTAACGAAGCGTCCTGCTCGTTAGGGAGCACGGCCAGCGCCGCCTCACCGCTGAGATCGCAGGCCCAGAGCCCTGCAGCCTTTGTTCTGCATCCATCCCTCCTCTCCATGTGACTCCTCTGCCTCCGCTGTCTGTGGGCTCCCCGTGTCCCACTTCCCCAAATCCAGGTAGTTTGGATCCCTTTCCAAGGGGGGTTTGTGCCTCACCGGGTCACATCGGCTCTTTGTGCCTGTGCTGCTCCTTCTCCCTGGGGACACGTCCAGGTGTCCCTTTTTTGGCTGTTTCTGCCTGGAAAGCAGCACCATTCCTTGCCTTGAGATGGAATTTCCCTGTGTGTGATCAGAGCCTTGTACTGCTGCTGGCTTTAATCTTCATTCTGATGCTCATTTCAGGGGATTTGTTCTGAATTTGCACTGAAATCCAGTCAAAAACAAGGCTTGGTGTTACAGCCTGCACCTCAGTTCTGTGTAACTTCCCAAATCTCCTGGTTCTGTGGGTGAACCATTTCAAATTTCCCACTCTTTGGGAAAGGGTCTGGGAGCCGGTGAACTTCATCAAGGCTCTGTGTTCTGTGATTTTGGGCACTCAGATGTGCCTGGGTTTATTTCCTGTGCGTGCACAGACACCAGCACCTGGAAGAGTGCTGGAAAACCTGACAGCTCCAAGATCCTGGACTAAAAAGAGGAGGAATTAACTTGCTCTTCTTCATGTGGGCAAGGGAAGTTGGTAATTTGCAGTGGCTCATCCAGCCAGGGAATGCTGAAGGAAGTGATGATTTACAGCAGGGCTGGATCCCCCTTCCCCTTCAGTGCAGTTACTCACGCTGGAATCCGAGATCAAAGGGATCCTGCCTCAGGATTGATTCCAAATCTGTGATTCCACTGGAAAGTGTCTGTCTGCCTGTAGATTCTTACGGGTAAAATTTGTCTCTGAGGGGAGAAAATACAACTATGCCACTTTTTTTTTAAATTAAGCTCGCTCTGACACAGAGCACAGAATTTAAATTGAGCAGGCCCATGTCAGTTCAGTCACAGAATTTGACCCTGATGAGTCAAATCTGGTTAAAGAGAAAACCAGGCACTGGTGTAAATTTACTGAATTCCATAAATTGGCGGGGGGTGCATTAATATTGAATCACAATGGGGATATTTTAATATCAATATTTAATATTTCAAACAGTTGCTATCATTAAAACTGCTACAAGAAATTCCCCTTCTCACAGGCAGAAAATATATCTTTATTTCCCTCTCTTCCATAAGGCATTCACCATATGCTGGAGCATTGGGCAGTCTGGAATCTTTTCCCAACTCTTTTATCAAATTTTTCCCCCAAATGACTGTGCCAGAATCACCTCACCTTTGGCTCTTCTTGCAATTTTAAAAACACTTCCTTTCTGATTTTTTTTCCCCTCTCTTTTTTATTATTTTGTTTCAAGAAAGGGAGGAACGGGGGGTGCAGAGCAGTTAAAAATTCCTTAATGCCCTGGAAATTCCCGCTAATCTGTATTCCCCACCTGGCACAGAGCTGCTGGCTGGCAGTGGGAGAGCAGCGTTCCTTGTGTAGGGACAAAGTCACCCTGGGAGTGCTGTCCCGGTGCAGAGAGGCTGCAGGGGGCTGGCTTCCCTTGGGAAGCACGGAGAGATCTGCAAATAAACCCCTCTCCCTCCTCCTCCTCCTCCTCCTCCATGTTTGGGGTTTCCCTTTGGGGCAGGGGATCCTTCTCTCCCATCTCTCGGGTTTGTTTCAGCCCTAAAAGCAGTGTCCCCCTGTTGCCAAATGCAGAGCCTTTTCATTTTCCCAGCGTTCAGCTGAGCATTAATTACAGTTTGATCTTTCTCCTATAAAATTCCTGATGACATACAGCTCTGGGCCTGTGGGCAGGGATTTATTCCCTGTGGGGAGCTGTGGTTTGGGGGGGTTGGGTCCGTCCGTGACTCAGCTCCGTTCTCTTTTAATTGTGGGGCACTGGAAGGCAGGGGAATGAGGTCACTGCCTCAGTCACTCCAGCCCTGTTCCCTGGCCTTTTACAGTGGGGAAAGGCTGGAAGAATTGGGATTGTTCATCCTGGAGAAGCTCTGGAGTGACTTCATTGTGTCCTTCAAGTGCCTGAAGGAGCTGCAGGAAATATGTAGAGGGATTATCTACAAGGGATGGAGGGAAATGGTTTTAAACTAAAAGAGGGACAACTTAGATGGGATTTTGGGAAGGAATCCTTCCCTGTGGAGGTGCCAGAGAAGCTGTGGCTGCTCCTGGATCCCTGGAAGTGTCCAAGGCCAGGTTGGAACAACCTGAGATAGTGGAAGGTGTCTCTGCCATGACAGGGGGTGACACTGTATCAGCTTTAAGCTCTTTCCAACCCAACCCAGTCTGGTTTTCCATGAAAACCAAGTCTGTACTGGAACTCTCCTGCTCTCCATTCCTTCCCCTCTACAAATACCCCAGGGCTGCCCCTGCCCTGGCTGTTTGTCCCCCACTGCTAAAATTCAAGTACTAAACAGCTTCAGTTCTTGGAAATCTATGCAACTGAGGGAACAAAAGCAACTGTTTTGTTTGTGTGAATTGAGGACTGTTCTGCCTTTATATAAATATTTTAAAATGGCTCATCTTGAATTTTATACCCCTGCTGTCACCTTTATTCATTTGCTTCCCTCTCAATGGCAGAGTGCTGTGGTTCACTGGTAATTCTGTAGTCACCATAATTAACTGGAAACTAAACTGTATCAAGGTGCCCATGGTACCAGAGGTGATTAAAGCAGTCTGAACAGGGGGTACATCCTGTCCCTTATGAGGGGTGTTGTGTGTTCAGGTGTCACTGGGGCCCCTGAAGAACAGTTTATTTCTTACCTTCTGCTAACGTTTGTGTTGTTACAATTGTGACGCTGCACATTAAATATCTTTACCTTTGTGGAGGCAATAAAACTCCTTAAATGCAGAAAAGGGAATGGATCCATAGGAGCACTGTAGGGGTGCTGTGTGTTCCTCAGGTGCCATTGGAGCCCTTGAAGAGCAGCTTATTTCTTACCCTCTGTTAACATTTCTGTTCTTACAATCTTGGCACTGCACATAAAATATATTTACATTTCAAAGGTAATCAAACTCTTCAAATGCAGATAAGGGAATGGATCCATAGGAGCAATCTTGGGAGTGTTGTGTGTTCCTCAAGTGTCTTTGGAGCCCTTGAAAAGCATTTTATTATTTACCTGGGTTAATCCTCATGTTCTTACAACCCTGACACTGCACATGAAAGCTACCCTTCAATATTTTTACATTTTCAAAGGCAATAAAACTCTGGAAATGTAGATAATGGATCCATAGGAGCACTGTAGGAGTCCTGTGCATTTGCTCCAGTGGCAGCGGAGCCCTTGAAGAAAAGTTTATTTCTTTTGAGGTCAGAACCTCCACACTGCACATAAAAGCTGCACTTAAATATATTTACTTTTACAAAGGTCATAAAGCTCTTCACACAGAGATATGGATGTGTAGGGCAGTGTTGGGAGGCTTTGCTGTGCCCTAGGTGTGTATTCCACCTGTCTTCCTGACTCTTGCGAGCAGATAAGCTTTATCTCATTTTTTTTCTTTGTTCTTTAGTAGGTTCAGTAAAAGTATTTAGGGCTGAGACGGAGATTAGGGTGAGCCGAGCTCTCAGTTTTGAGTTTGGATCTCAGTTTTGAGGCTGGTTCTTAAAGGATGTGGTGGAAGAAGGAAATAAACCCAAAGACAAGGTTAGGAGGGCATGGGCACTCCATTATTTCTGCTGCTTCAGGCTGAAGAGCTGCACAGTGGAATGAAAATCGTGCAGTAATGAATTCCAGCAGGTTCCTTTCCACAGAAGGGTAATCCTGATCTATTATCACTTGGTCTTATCAGGGCCTTTCCCAGTGACTGAGGTGATAACAGCAATGTGGCTGGGCAGGGAGGGCTATTTATAGACAGCATTTACTCATTTTCTCAGGAATCAGAAGGTAAATAAAGGATTTTATGAGAGAGGATGTTCAGCACCAATGTTCTGAGCCTTGTGCAGGTTCCATTCTAAGAGCTGAGCTCAGACAGTGCACATTTAATTATGCAATTCAGTGTTGCTTTACAGAATCGAGCAGCTTTTCCCAAAAATAGGTGATTTGCTGGAGTGAGAGGAGATGGGAACATCCCTGGGACAGGAGGTGGGGTTCACGGGCTGGCGTTTGGCTGCAGGGGATGGAAGTGGTGCTGTCCCTGCTGGGTTTGTGCCATCCCAGGAATTTACTGCCTTTCTTTCAGGCTGGTGTGTCCCTGAGAGCAATCCTTCAGGAAGGCTGTCAGCCTAACTGGGATGGATTTCCAGATCCATCTGGAGTGGGGACAGCCCTGGTTTGCTCCCAGGGTCACCCTCCTCAGCAGAGACTTCTCTGGGACCATTGGTGGGACCAGAAATCCCTGCTCCCTCTGCAGAGCAGGAGACCCACGGCATCACTCAAACATCCACTTCCCTCTCCACGAGACTGCCCTGAAGTCACAAGGCAGTTGTGAAACAAAATAATCCTCACCCTACATGGGAAAGCTTTCCTGTAGTCACAGGCCTGGTGGACAATTCCTCAGAGCTGTGATGGAGGAATCTTCCCTGGGGTCATGTGCAGCAGCTGAGATAATGCACTATTTTCACTTGGCAGCCTCCAGGACAGCTTTCATGAGGTGTTTATAGGGAAGAGAAAGGAAAAACATGCCACAGAAGTTTGCCTGGACTTTCCGACAGCTTAGATCTTATTATGGCCTTAAATCCCTCCTGGAACTCCTCGTCTGAACTGCCAGAACTTTGGCAAAGTCTCTGCTGGTGCTGAGAGGCCTCGGCAGCAGTAGGAGGTGAGAAATGACAAAGGAAATGTCCTGAGCACCATAAAAACACAAATGTATTTTTAAAAGGGTGATGCTGTATTGTAGAGCATGCTCTTATGTCACCTTCTCAGGGTGGCTGCCAGGCCGGAGCTGTGTGGAATTACTCTGCTATTTTACAGCATATTCTTGATTATGATTTCAAATCTGGTTTGTTGTGTTTCTCTTATTCTTTGTTCTCCTGCCCAAGATCCCTCCTCTGTACTAAAGTTTTTATCAGCTCGGGAGGTCTTTGCGTTCTGGGAATTAAAAAAAAAAACAAACCAGAAAAAAGAACTGAGAATTCAAGAAGATGGAAAGGTGAGAGAAGGGGTAATACAGGTATATGTGGAAAAATATGGATTCTTCTCATGCTACTTAAAGAGTTGAAGGAGAGCCTTGAAAATGAACTCAAGTCTTGCCTTTGGGATTTTATTTCGAAGCTCTTGGGGTGCTTGGGCTCTGAAATGAGTCCTGCCAAAGCCTCCTGGTGCTGGTAATGCCCTTCAGGACCTGTGGGATTTATTATTGGGTATTTTATGTTACCCGAAGATTCACGTTCTGAAGGGGAGGTGAAAGAATAAAAATAAGAGTTTGAAGTGTAGAATAAGTTTGAAGTGGAGAGAGGAGAAACAGGTGGGACCCCCTGTTTTGGAAACCTCAGTATACTGAGGCCAGTCACATTTCTAGTGGGGAGGGTGGGAGTTCCAAGTCATGTTTGGTGGCAGCTTGCAAAGAACTTTTATTTATTCCAAAGATTTGCATAACAGCAGGTTGCAGGGCATGGAGGATTTTTCCTAAAGTCCTCACGTGGGCAAATCCTGCATCTTAACAAATTATTAAAACTCTATTGACGGCTGGGATAAGATTTCTGTAATATTTTTATTCCATTTTTTAATTTCAATTTTTTTTCTATTAAGCTTGGTGCAAGCATGCCGGTGCCTATCCCCTGCTGGTTTATTACATTTGATTAACCGAGGAGCACGAGGCAATTTCCAAGTTTCCCCAAACAATGGCTGGATTTTGCGGCGATTATCCCGTGACTCAGGCACAATCACCCCTTCCCACCGCCGCTCCAGTTCTGTTGGGAACTCCCTTGTAAACAATTTGCAGGAGCTCCCAGCTCCAATCTGTTTTTCAGATCCTGAATCCTGTGTGCTGTCACTAATGATGGGCTGAGCTGTCCAAAGGGATCACACGGCTCTGCTGGGACACGGCGTGATTACACGCTGTGTTCCTCCCCTTTGTCTGCCCGGGCTCTCTGAAGCTTCTTTTCACCTTCCCTACAAGTTTCTCACATTAGCACTCGCACCAGAAGAATTGGAGATGATGAATGGTACGGGCCATTTGATGCCTTAGGATTTGGCTTTTCTGTTTTTCAGATCCTGAACTGCTTTAGTGTGTAACTCTAAAACTGCACAGCCTGTCAGCTGCTGTTCTCCCGTTTTATTCAGACAAAACAATTCCTCTGGGCCTGAAACTCAAGGACACCTGACTGTCTCAGCATAAACAAAATGAGCTGGGGGAGAGCAAACTGGGGGTAAATGACTTCATTACCTGAAGCTGTAATTGGAGGATTAACCCCTGATATGTAAATGGACCAAATTTACAATTGTCTGACAAACTCTGTCCATTTTGGGAGTAGCCTCTCTGAGGCTTCTGACTGCCCAAGGTGTATCTATTGAAGGCCTTTAATAAATTCTCATTTTTATTCTCTTAACCTTGTCTGGCCTCTGTTCTAGGTAGCCATCCTGAGGCACCACATGAGTGAAATGGAATTTAAAAGCATTGGATGGGCTCCTTCTTCCTGCCCTGCTCTTGCAGGGTTGGCAAAAAAAACTCCTTCAAGATGTCCAGCTTCTGCTGCTCGTTTGTTCAGGGCTGCCTGGGCCTGGCTGCCAGACCCTCATAATGAAATTTAACCCCCCTGCATCCCACAGGTGGGGAGATAAACAACAGAGCACTTTCTCAGGAGCAGAGAATAACTGGGTTTGGGACTTCCGCGGGAAGTTTTAAAAAATCAACTTAAATCAGTGCTTTCTTCAGTTTCAGCGTCTCTGTTCTTTGCCCTTTGCTGAAGTTTTATAGGAGTCCAGGATCTTTTGCAGCCTTAATGATGCTAAAGCATCTGTTGCTGTGTTTTGGTGGTATTTTCTTCAAAGTGCGTGATCATTGGTGTGTTTATTCAGCTGAACTTTCCCAGCAGGTTTTTGTATTTGCCTGTGCCACAGTGTTGGGACAGAACACCTGAATGCACAACACACTAAATCCCATGAAATTGCAGCTTGTCAACAGGCGGAGCTGTAAAATAAATGTAAATAAATGTGTGTGGATGAGGGGCTGTCATTAATGCAGGAGGTTTGTAGTGCTTCTGTTTGCTGCAGGTTCCCTTCCGTGGGAATTCAGGATTTGATAATTAACTCATAGCCAGCAGCACTCCCAGCAATGTAATCCTGTGCTTTTCAGATTACCTGTTTCCAAAGGAGTCAGAGTAATTACTTTATCTGCAGTTGTGACAACACTTGTACAGGAGTGTGAGGCTCTGTGGGGCTGTTCCCTGAGCTGTGCCCAGCCTTGTCTTCACAGGCCTGGAGAACATTCCCTGGATCCCTCATGGCACAGGAGATAAGGATTTGGTAATGTGCAGAGAGGAGTGTGGAGCTGCTGTTTGGGAGGAAACAGTTTGATCAGAGTGGAGCTAAAAACAAGAGTGTGGTACAGAGGCTGCTGGAGCTGTGAAAAAATGGGATTTCTTCCAATTTTATTTGAGTTCTATGGAACTTCCCCTCTCCATTCCATGCAGGGGTTGGAATAAATCGGTCTTTAAAGTCCCATCCAACCCAAACCATTTTCCTTTTTCTCTTTGCTCTCCAGTTGTGCCAGTCCATGAGTTCCCAGCAGCACCCTGAGACCCCTCAGAGAACACCAGCACAGGAAAAAGCCTTGGAAATGTGATACCATCCTCCCAAACTGAAACCAGGATTTGCCCAGTTTAAATTTGCTTTTTGCTGTTAACAATAGTCTATACAGAGAAAGGGAAAATATAATTGGCTAATTCAGTTCTTTGGCAGCTCACGTGTCCCTGGTGTGTCTCTGGTGGCTCCAAGGCTGTCTCAAAGAAATGAGGGCCAGTCTCAGAAATTGGAAGTTTAAAGTTCATCATCATATTTCCCTTTTTATTTTTTTTACTTCCTAGGGGTATCTGTCTTTGGAGAGGTTCCTCTTCTCTGTGCTGCACATTTTCCCCTTCCCCACTGACGTTTTTGTCCAGTGTTACCATTGATGTTTTTCTGATTGTGGACTTGTTTGTCCTGGATCTCTTGGCTGCTTTTGCATGATTTCCCAGAGATTTCCCTCTCCCCCAAAGCAAAGGCCCAGGCCAGCCCTGCAGACCTTTGCCCAGGCTGCTGTTTCCCACAAGGTTCTTTTGTAGGGAGCAGTTCTGGGTTGCTGCAGTCCCAGGCAATGGCTGGGAATGGGAGGCAGAGCTGGACAAATCCTTCTCCCCTTCCCTGGCAGCTGCTCTGCCTCCCCAAAAACTGCATTTCAGCTGTCAAAACTGCAGCAGATCCCCACTGCAGAATTATTTGTTCGTGCTTAAGAGCCCTGCTCTTAAGAGCTGGTTGTAAACACCGTCAGCAAGGTTTTGACAGGAGTGAAAAATGAATTTAAGTTGCTGGTGCGGAGGGAAAGAAAATCAGCTTTGGCTCTGCCTGCAGCCTACCAGGGGTAAAACTGAGGGAAGAAATCATTCCCTGTGAAGCCCTGGCACAGATTCCCAGAGAAGCTGAGGATTCCTGATCCCTGGAAGTGTCCAAGGCCAGGCTGAATGGGACTTGGAGCAGCCTGGGATAGTGGAAGGTGTCCCTGCCCATGGCAAAGGGATTGGAACTGGATCAGGTCTAAGGTCCCTCCCAACTCAAACCATCCTGGGATTCTGTGAAATCCAGTCCTGTGAAATCCAGCTTGGTCTGGTACTTCTTGTGGTTCGGTGCTGGGCATGTTGGGCACAAATTTGCAGAGGAAGAGACAGAAAGGAGAGTTTGGTTCACATTCTGTCTCTGTTCTGTCTCTGTTATCCTATCACAATTTACAGCCTTTCTCTGCACCTGGTGGTGTCTTACCAGCCAGAGCAGTTTATGACTAACCTCAGATCCTTTCTCTGCAGGAAACATCGTGTTCCTGCCGTTGCACAACGGTGGGAGGTGTGATAAAATGTACTTTTAATTACACTCCGATTTCTTGAGTGTGGATACTTTATTTATAAAGACTACACAGGCAGAGGCCTTTAGTGGTTTTGCTGCTCAGGATGTAACTGCTCTGAAGCAGCTCTGATTTCCTGAGCTCAGGAGCAGCAGAAGGGCCAGGCTGCAGTGGACAGATGCTGTAAGCTTTCGTGAAATTTTGGGAAGGACTTAACTAAGGAATTAATTTCCATGACCACGTTCTCCTCAGGAGCGTGTACTCCTGGCCATCGTGGGTGGGAGTTGTGGCTTTGGACAATTCTCATGGGTTTAACCTGGTAAGCCATGTTTAAAATCATTTATAACCGTGGAATAGGCACATCAGTGATAATCAGGCTGGGTTCTGTTGCCTTCAGCCTGATCTTTCTCTCCAGGAGAATAAGAAATGGGATTAGGGAAGGGAAGAGTGGGCAGCAGAAAGAAGAAGCTGAGCTGTACAGAACTTTTCTGTCCAGACTTCTCCTACTTGGAGAAGTTCTGGATTCTCCTGTGGGATGGCTTTGAAACCAGGACAGTGATTAGATTTTCCTCCACTTGGCTGGGTGTGAGACTGAAAAAACCTCACGTCCACAATCAGCAGGTCTGTGCAAGACCAGGGGATCCTGTAGGGGCTTCCTCTGTTGTATGAAACACACTGAGAACACTCAGAGCAGCCTCCTCTGCTGTGCTGGGCCTCTTCTGAAGGAGTTTCTCGGGTCCTTGTGAATGGATTTCTGTGCAAGGGGATGGGCAGGGACACAAGAGGGATCCTGAGCTTATCCGAGATTCAGAAGGCAGCTGTAGCAGTGCCCCTCTCAGAGCAGAGTGGTGGCAGGAATAAGTCACACGGGAGCGGTGACTCGGAGCTCTGCAGCTTGCAGGGCGTCTGAAGCTGCCCTGGGAGCAGCACAGTTCCTGCAGCTCCTCCTGCTCTCTTGAGAGCCCCATAATTTTCCCTCTGAAGGAATGCAGGCACGGCTGCTGCTTTTACTTGATGTTGTTGACTTGATGTTGTTGTGGTGTCATTAAACCCGGGTTTTGTTTGAACAATGCTGGTGGGCAGCGAGGAGACACAAAGGAACCTGCAGATGATTTTTCTTGTGGTTCCAGTAACAGGCTGGAGCATCTTCCTCGCTGGGTGTAATCAGGGAGTGTAATTAGGCAATGTTTTCCTGTAGAGTAACTCCTTTTAGCAATTTTCTTCACAAGGAGTTGCTGTTCGAAGGTCTGCTTGCTGCTTTAAGTAGAGCCCAGGTGTAGAGTAAGGCTTTAATATTGAACCTCTCCTTTATGGTGAAAGACCTGACACGGGCAGTGCAAAGGGAGCAGGTTCTGCTCTGCAGAGATTTGATGTCTCACTGCAGAGATTTGATGTCTCACCACAGGGGCTCAGGGATAAACTCCCCCATGGCTCTGATGTTTGGGAATTTTGATGCTGGAATGGTTTTGGCAAAGAGCTTCTGTGGAGAGGATGTTGCAACAGGCAGAAACACAACTTCATTTGAGTGCTGCATCCTCTGTTCCAGCCAGGCTCTAATGGAATCAGCCCTTCCCATTAAATTAATATGTTTTCCATGGAGCCCATCTAGTAACATTTAATTTGCTTCAATGAGGCCAGGCATGTGGGATCAACATGATCAACGCTTGGGATAATCAGGAAGAATCCCTGTATTTTACAGCATCTTAAAAATGCTCATTTAGACAGAGGTAGCAATTGTGAAGAATCTAATTGCTTGATGCAATTTTGTCTAATTCGGTGTAAAATTAAGGAAAAGTTCTTCAAAACTTTTGCAAAAACAAAAGAAGGAAAATTATTTCTTAGTCAAGGACTCCAAAATCAGAGAGAATGGTGAATTGTTCATTTGTTGTTGTTGTTTGTCTCTTTTGTTTTATTTAACAAGACCCAGGAGGCTGTGGTTGCCCTGTGCCTGGAAGTGTCCAAGACCATGCTGGATGGGGCTTGGAGCATGCTGGGGTAGTGGAAGGTGTCCTTGCCCATAGGAGGGGGTGGAATGGGATAATCTTTAAGCTCCTTCCAACCCAAACCGCTCTGGCGTGCCATGAAAAGTAAAGAAGGCTTCATAGAGTTCTCTTTCTCAAATGAAATCCATCTTGCGTGGTTCAGATCTTTCCAGCTGTTTGTGTTCACAATCCCGAACTCCCTTCCAGCCTCAGGAATGGTTTGGTGAGGGGGCAGAGGTGGCTCCTCCCATGGCTGACAAAATGGTTAAATGGGCACTGGTGCTGCAGCAGCAGTGTGGTATCGTGAGGGCTTCTATGAAAATGTTTAGAAGGTCTGGAACACGATCATTTCCCATCCCAAAGAGCAAAAACCCTGCCCAAACAGCAGAAACCCGGCCCAGATTCCTGCCTTGGCCGATCACTAGATGAAAGCGTGGATCCTTTTGTGTGGGATCCAGGTTTGTTCACCTGCGGGGCCGCTGAGTCCATCGCAGGGCAGTGGGTGCTCAGCACGCGGAGTTTCACCCTGTGCTGCTGCTGCTGGGTGCTGGGAGGGTGCTGGGAGGGTGCTGGGGTGGGATCTGTGGGCATGTCCTGCACCCCTGGGCCAGGGCTGAGCAACTCCAGCGGGTGAGCGCCGCCGGGGACGTGCCCAGCGCATCGGGGGGGGTCACACGGTGCCACTGCGGGCTCAGGGCTCCTGTGAGTGCCACACGGGCACTGGAGCAGCCCAGCCCCGCTGGGAGGAGGTTGGGCGCACAAGGCTGGTCCTGGGACCAGGACACGGCCTAGGGGCTTTGGTGCTGGATCCATCCCTGGCGGCTGTGCTGTGCCAGGGGAGGTGTTCTGTGCCACAGGAGAGCAGGGCTGGGAACAGCTGGTGCCACCACTGCAGTGCTGTGCAGGGAACTCCAGTGGTTCTGTTCCCTGGTGGTTCAGGGTGTTTGTGTGTTCGGGAATTGTTAGTTCCTGTCTCCATGAGCACTTTATGGTTACTGCTCAAACCAAAGCTTCAGTTTCTCTTTGTGGACTTAAACCTGATAGCTGTGGAGTTTTCCCT
>VWZP01006231.1:284028-297649 GCA_013396995.1 Dicaeum eximium
CCTTCCCTTCCCTTCCCGAACCTTCCCGAACCTTCCCTTCCCTTCCCGAACCTTCCCGAACCTTCCCTTCCGTGGCACAGGAGGTGCTCAGACCACAGTCAGAGCTTCTCTTGTTCTTTTTGGAGGTTTTCTTCCCTCCAAGACCTTACAAAAAAGGGTCTTCCTGAAGAGTTTTGCTTATGGAATAAGTACTTTGTCATTAAGTATGACTTGATGAATGTTTTATTCCTTGAGGGAGGGATATTTTTAATGAAAGAATAATCCAGTTGATACCATCAGGCATCATTAATGATCAGCTGCTCTGTTTGTGCCTTTCTGCCTTGAGCAAAAACATTCTTAACCCAGCATGTTTGTGCCTGGTGCCTTCTGTGAGCGTGTTGTTCCTTAGTTAAATCAAACCAGACATCTAAAACCCCTCCAAAAGGCAATTATTGAACAGCTTTCAGCAAGGTAACCTTGTTTAAAACTGACTTGCTGTTCCAAAGGGGTTTTTGTGAATCTGCTGCCCCTCCCTGGTCTGCGTTCCTGAACAGGACAGGAGAAAGGAAGAGGATCCCGTGCCTTGAGAGTGGTTTTAAGGCAGTGGCAAAGTGTCAGCACAGAGCTTGGTGTTAATTCCATGAACACTGAGGCTGGAAAACCTGGAGAAGCTTTTCAGGGTTGTAATCCCGAGGTGTCTGTAGCTCTTTATTGGGAGCTGGTGGCTGCTCTTCCAATTTCCGAGGGAACAGAGTTCTCGGTGTGACTCAGCTTTACAAGAACACTGCTCTAAGCAATGCTAATCCTGACTGCTCCGTGTTTTGTTTGCCCAGAATCCTTCCCAGAGAGCCGGGCATCCTTTGTTCTCCTCTCAGACGAGAGGCAGGGCTGAGCCGGCCCAAGGAATGACAATGACGGAATGCCCCTGGAATGTGATGTGTCACATCTGGGAAAAAAGGGCTTCAGAAAAGTCAGACTTGCCCTTTATTTGTGGGTGGATGGAACTGACACGTCCTTGGATGATGGGAAAGTAGGGGAAAAAAGAAAAAAAAAAAGCCTGGCTAGGTTTGAAATTCATGTTGCTGATCTATTTTTAGAAGAAATAACTAAAAATGTAATAAAAAGCCCCGAAGTCTGGGAGCTTTGGACGGCAACGTTTCTGAGTCAGAAAAAGGATTTTTGGATGCAGCTGGAAACCATTGCAATTGCTGTGTGCGAGCCAAGAAATGAAGTGTGTGTGAGGAGCAGCTGCAGAGTTCATATCCTGCTGCAAGGATGGGAAGGCTGCTGGTTTTCCAGCCATTTCCCGTTTGGGTATTGCAGAATTGTAGAATTGTGGAGTATCCTGGGCTGGAAGGGACCCACAGGGATCAGGGAGCTCCTGCTCCTCTCCTGTGGTTACCCTGCTGTGCAGAGCTGGTTCTCCACGAGGTGCTTCCCTCTCCCTCGGGGTGAAGGGAGCTCCTGGAGCTGTTGGGCCCTTGGGTGCACATTTTGGGGTGCATCCTCTGGTTCTGTCAGCCAGCGAGCAGAGGGGTGTCCACAGCCTGCTGGGATTACAATTTGTGGAAGACTCCTCTGACTTCAGGTGGTAACTGAGGAGAAAAATACTGATTAATATGAACGACCAGGAGAATAATTGAGTGGTGAATAATAAAGGCAGCAGAGCCATAATTAGCATGCTCTCAGTGCCCTGCCTCCTGGGTTTTGGGAATGTGCAGCAGCACAGCTGCCAAGGTCCCTTTAAAGTCGGGTGTGTGGCAGCAAACACAGGATGATCACAGGAATGAGCAATCTTCTTATTGTCTCACCTCCCTGGAAGTTGAGATGCCAGATTAATCCTCTGTTCCATTGTCATCCCCTACCTTCCTGCCAGGCTCCTTCCTCTCTTCACTGCAAATACTCTCCCGAGGTTTAAGTGTGAGGAGAAAGTAAGATTGGCATTTTGAGCTGTTAAATGAGGTTAATCAGTTTGGTGGTGGGTGGGAGGAATGTGCTCTGGAGTTAAGAATTTGATATTAATGGTTAGCAGGACCCTCCTTGCCAGACCTGTGAAAATTCCCTTCAGTCAGGCAGGAACTTCTAAAAAATCTGGTTAAAAACTGGTTAGAACTGATTAAAAATCACCTGATGGTTTTATTGTTGCTGTAATTAAGAGAGACACAGGGATTGTGGGAGGGTGTGTGGAAGGTGGCACCTTTTCCCCTTCTCCTGGAGACACTGGTTTGGGTTTGCTGGGCAGGAATTAGGGCTGTAAATCTCTGCAAAAGGCACAAAGCAAAGAAATGGAGCTCCTGGGATTCCTGCAGGAAGAGGAAGGTTGGTCTGAGCAGACTTGGGATGTGTAATTCTGGCAGCTGTCGTGGCTGACCTGCTGTCCCTCCTCCCAGGAGTTAAAACCTGGCTTTTGGCAGAGTCAGGGAAAATACACAGATGACGTTTTCCAAAAATACCTCCCTCCCTCTGCAGAAGGCACAGGGCACGGTGAGGAGGCAATAATTCAGCAGGAGGGCTGGATGCAGCCAGGATCCCTCCTCCCAGGAGTTAAAACCTTGAGAAGCAGCAGATCAATTTTTGCAGTGTCTGCTCGACTCCCATCCACAACTGGCAGCAGAAGAGAAAGGGATGATTGCCCTGTAACAGGAGAAGCAGCTCACAGATTGCCAATATAATTGCCTGCTTTAATTAATTTCACCTTCTTGCCTCTGATATCAGAATGTGAAAGGCAAAGTTGCTATTTTTATAGCAATGCACATGTAATTAGTGCAAAACCCACCCAGGGCATGGAAATCCGAGCTGAAACGTTTGGTGACAAATGCAAATTCCAGCCTAAATATTTGTCTCTGCTTGGCAGTGAATCGATTCTGGTAAAAAGATGCACAACAAGTCCTCCTGCACAAATCCAGCTCTCACAGGCTGCTGTGCTGGATATTCCTGCCCCACAGCAGCAGGGAAGAGTGGCTGGGGCAGGAATGTCCTCAGAGCTGCAGTGAGTGCAGCCCCTGCCCAAACATCCCCTCTGGTCCTTTCCAGCTGGGATTAACTCTGCCCTCTCAAGGCAGAGCTGTGTCCAGGGGCACCAGATCAGTCACCACTGGGTCATCCTGCACTCCAGCCATCACCACATGCTCTGGGCCTTGGAAAACGGGATGAATCCGTGCATTTTGCTTGATTCAGCCGCTGTATTTTCTTTGATTTCGTGGATTTCTGGCCTCACAGTTCCAGTTGAACTCTGAGAAGTGTTGAAGTAGCAGCAGAAGTGGTTGTGATGGCACGTGGAGAGTCTGTTCACAGGATGCTTTTTGGTTTGTGGTATCCAAAGTTTCTTTTCCAGGAGTGTAATTCCTGTTGTCCCAACAGACCAGGCAGGTCTGGGGTGGCATTGATGCCTGTTCAAAGAGGGGCACACTCTTGGCTTTCCCTCTCCTGCCAAACTCCAACCATGTCCACGTCTATGGATATGTATCATTGTTTTTCCAGAATCTTTCCAGTTACTATTGTCAGATTCAGGGTTTGCTGTAAAGGGTTGCAGTGCTTAAAATTGAAGCACTGAAAATTTAATTTAATCTTTAAATAAAAGAATTTTTTTTAAACACTTGAAAAAATAATTGCAGGACCCCAGAAAGACTTGGGTTGGAAGCAGCTTTAATGTCATCTTGTTTCACTCCCTTACTCAGAGCCCCACTAACGACCTCAGACACTGTGTGAGGTTTAATTAAACAATTTTAGCTCTGTCTCCTTCCCTGCCACCCCTCAGCAATGAGTGTGGGCACTCAGCACTCAGGGACTTGTTTGAGTGTTCTCCTGGCAATTGGAGGGCTGGGAAGTGACTGGGGCATGGAGATTATTGAGGATTTGGATGCAGAAGGCACAGAAACATATGGATTGCTTGGACTGAACTGGGAAATTGTAAGGTTTTTGATTGACATAACTTCCCTGATTCTTTCTGGACCCAAAACTTCCCACCGTATTTGCAGCCAAATACCAAATGAACTGAAAGAGGGGAAATTTAGGTTAGAAATGAGGAAGGAATTGTTCCCTGTGAGGGTGGGGCCTGGCACAGGCTGCCCAGAGGAGCTGAGGCTGCCCCTTTGTCCCTGGAAGTGTCCAAGGCCAGGCTGGAACAACCTGGGATAGTGGAAGGTGTCCCTGCCCATGGCAGGGGCTGGAATGGGATCTTTGAGGTCCCTCCCAGCCCAGAGTTCTGTGATTCCCTCATTCTGTTGTGTGTGAGAGCAGCAGGAATGCTGATCCCAATAAAAGTGGGGACAGCTTTTCTTCCCTCACAGACTCACTGTTCTGGTTTGAGGGAGACCATCTGCTCTGCATTTCCAGTAACTGTCATCCTCCCACAGCTATCAGAACACTTGTGATTCTGAGGGGAAAAACTACTTTTCTCTGTAATTAACACTTTGCACATCCTGTCTTTCAGATGGGAAGAGGAGCTGACGAGAAGGATGAGCCTGGAATCCATGGTGGAAACTTTGCGAGAGGTGAGGTTTGAGCATTTGGAGTGAGAGGTGGAGGGGTTTTCTGCTCCTTTTGTCATGCTGGTCAGCATTTTATTTGTCTTTTTAATTAAAACTTGCTTTCTGGCTAGAGCAGCTGTGCTGCTGTAGAGGACAGTGCTAATGCTGGGAAGCTGGAGCAGGAAATGATGAAGTTTGTGACAAAGTGGGAGGAGGGAGTGGTATTTACAACGGAGGATAACAACTAAATGGCACAAAATAATGAAGTTCTATTCTAACCCCCTTTTTGGTGGTGCCTTACCTGCCTGCTCAGGCTGAGTGAGGAGCTTTGCTGGGCTCCCCCCTCTCATCTCCTGGCTATTTTCCCTTGCAGGAGGCACAGGAAGCAGAAGCTCTCCAGGAGGAGCTGAATGAGAAGATTGAGAGGCTGAAAGCAGAACTGGTGGTCTTTAAGGGTCTGATGAGTGATGTAAGTACAGAGGGCCCTCTGTGGGTGTGTGTGTCCTGCACATGGCTTCCTCCACAGCCAGGTGATTAGCTGCTGTGTAATTAGCGAGTGCTGCTGTGTAATTAGTGATGGCTGCTGGGATCTAATGCATCAGACAGATCCCCCTTCCCCGCTTCCTGTCTGGTCTGTGTGGAGATGCATTAACTGCTGCTTACCCCATAACCAGGACTCTGCCCTCCCCTCCCTTCCCCACAGCTGGTGGGCAGCACTTGGATCTGGGAAAAAAGGCTTGGAAAACTCCCAGACTGGGTTGCAGATCCTGCACTGTGCCTCAGGACTTGCCTCGAGTCATGCAAATAATCCTGTTCCTAAAGGATCCTAAAGGAGCACATTGTATGGAATCATGGAACAGTTTGGGTTGGAAGGAGCTCAAAGATCATCCTGTTCCACCCTCTGCCATGGGCAGGGACACCTCCCACTATCCCAGGCTGCTCCAAGCCCCATCCAGCCTGGCCTTGGGCACTTCCAGGGACCCAGGGGCAGCCACAGCTGCTCTGGGCACCCTGTGCCAGGGCCTCACACCTGCACAGGAAGGAATAAGTGTTTCCCATCTCCCTTAATGAAGCTCTGAAAAGATGAATCCTGGTTCAGGTATTGGCTTTGCTTCCAGGGCTGGTTCAACCTTGTGGCTTAAAAAAAAAAAAAAAAAAAGAAAAAAAGTCTTGTTTTCTTAGGAATTTCCTCATGTCTCATTAGATACTGAGTTCTCTTCAAAGCCAGAGGATCTTTTAGGCCCTCACTGGATAAAATTCTTTTATTTAAAAGTGCCATCATGCAGATATCTGGAAAGATGAGCCAGGTGAACATTAAGGTGCCTTTCTCAGTAAGTCTGAGGTAGTGCTGAAGCCACTTGTCTGAGGAATAAACCCTGTTACGCTGATTTATTCTGTAATTTTTGCACACAACAGCCTTCTCCTGACTTCACATAAACCTGCAGAACCCGCTCCCAGGTGTCAAATCCATTCTCTCAGGGCCACTAGATCTGCTCATGGGAAATTTGGCAATTAGCTGTGTGTCCTTGTGGTGGTTAATCAAGGGTGGCTGTGCTTGGTTCGAGCCTGGAAGGGAGAGGCTGTGGCCGTGGCCTGACTTCATTTCACCAAGGAGCTGACGCTGCTCCTGTGTGCAGAAGGGGAGGTGGTGCTGGAGGCAAACATCCTCCTGGGCTCAGGGAAGGTGCTCTGGGCTCTGCAGGCTTTAAGGGATGAGGGAACCCAAGAAAAGCTCTGGGAGTGCTTGTTTTGAACCTCACTGGGCAAATATTTAGAAGAGAGAAGTGCAAAATGTTGGCGCGTGGCTCTTTCCTTCCTGCAGATAAGGATCACCAGTTCAGTGGGTAAGACTGTGTCGAGTGTGTCAGTGTTGAGAGATTTATTTTCCTCAGTGTGTCTGGAAAACACTAATCTCCAAAGGTGGTTCACAGGGGCTGGAGAAGACTCTGTGTAAAAATTAAAATTAAAAATCCTCAAACTCTAAAGGTGGTTCACAGGGGCTGGAGAAGACTCTGTGTAAAAATTAAAATTAAAAATCCTCAAACTCTAAAGGTGGTTCACAGGGGCTGGAGAAGACTCTGTGTAAAAATTAAAATTAAAAATCCTCAAACTCTAAAGGTGGTTCACAGGGGCTGGAGAAGACTCTGTAATAATTTAAAACAAAAAAGGGTGGGAAAAAGCAAACCAACAAAAAGCCCAAAGCTTTCCTCTTAGAAAGGGGATTTGTTGTTTAAGAATGGTCTGCAAAAGTTTTTCCACTTTCATGTCCCAGGTGGAAGCATTGCTTAAGAGTGGAGCTGTCCAGGAGAGGAAGTCTCAACTAGGATGGAAAATATGCTTTGGGGGTTTTTAATGTTTCTTCTTTCATAAGGAGCCAGATGTTCTGTCTGAGTGGGAGTATCTCTTAGAAATTAGAAGTACTACAAGGCAGTATTTTTCACGCAGAAATTTTCATGCAGAACTTTTGCTAGGCTGGAAGCCAGGTTAGTGCCAGTGAGGAGTGTTCTCTGTGCCAAGGTTTTCATGGATCTCTTTGGATCCAGTCACGATTTGCTGGTTCTGTGCTCTGTGTGCTGTGGAGCCTGGCTTCTGGTTTAGCAGCAGCTTGTCTGTGCAGGCACCATTTTTGTGTCTGAAAGGGGAAGTGTTGCATCCTCACCAGGATTTACATTTCGCTCTGCTCTGCACACGCTACACAGGGGTTGTACTCCATTTTTAAAGTGTTATTTATGGAATTCCAGAATGGTTTGGGATGGAAGGGTCCTTCAGGACAGTCCAGTCCCACCCCCTGCCATGGACAGGGACTCCTTCCACTATCCCAGGGTGCTCCAAGCCCAGCTTGAGCACTTCCAGGGCTGGGGCAGCCTCAGCTTCTCTGGGCATTCCATTGTCCTGCCCTGTTCCTGGCCCACCGAGGTTCCCCCTTGCCACACTGAGCAGTTGTTTTGGGGTGGGTGCAGGTTTTTTTTGGTGGCAAATCCCTCTGAGTTGAAGCTTTGTTAGAATCAGGGGTGAGCTGTGGAGTCCCGAGACTGGCCGTGCTCTGCCCGCCCGAGAGCAGGGTGTGCTGTTTAACACTGGTGTGGCCTGGGGTTCCAGAGATACTGAGGGGTATCTCTTCTTTCCTGAACTGTCTAATAATAGAAGGTAATCCCTGCTGTCCTTCCTGCAGCCCATGACAGACCTGGACACAAAGATCCAAGAAAAGGCCATGAAGGTGGACATGGACATCTGCCGCCGAATCGATATCACGGCCAAGCTGTGCGATGTCGCGCAGCAGCGCAACTCGGAAGACGTTTCCAAGATTTTCCAGGTGATTAGGCCCTGCATTTTCCATAGGGTAGGGCAGCAGTGCTGAGCAATGTGCTCCAGGTCATTTGCCTTTTCTTGAACTCTCTCTCCATAGCTGTATTTCCCCTGCTGTCTGTCAGTGTAGCTCTGCTGCAGGAGCTGCTGCAGCACCAAGAGCACAGAGTGCAGAGAGTTTAACAAAAAAGGAGTCTCAGGATGATCTTTAAGCTATGCTGTGAGTCTGATGTTAGTCTGCACTGAATGCAGGGAAAAAAGCAGTGTTACAGGGTCTAGGTTGGTATAATTCCTCCCTCCTATTTGTTCCCTTCACAAGTGAGAGGTTTTAAGCTCGTGGAACTGTCATCTGAATGTTCTTATTTCTGGCTCGAGCTCTGTGGCCAGAAATAACATTTCTGTGATGGTGAGCTCTGGCTGCTCCAGTTGCTTTCCTTGGAGCTCCTTGGAGCTCGAAGGAAAGTCCTTTAATTTGCTCTAAAAGCGAGCAGTGACAGCTCTGCCTGGATCAAGGCTGTCACTCACAGTGCAGCTGGTCTTGTCACAACTGCAGTTTCAGCCCTGATTAACCCACCTTCCTTCTGCTTCCATATAAATATGTCTTGTGCAGGTTTTCAGCAAATCTGATGCTTTTCTGTGTATAGTGATACCACACAGTGTGCTAAGTGCTGTCCAAAAACACTGTAAAAAGTCCTTGTGGGCTCTTCTGGTGAAGCTGCTGAAATGTTTGGTGTTTTTTTTCTCCTTGTGTTCCCCAAAAGACTCAAACCTCCTCAGAGGAGAATTAGTTCTCTGGCAAGTTGAGCCACTGTATGGTGCCAGTGCCTCCTTCTTGTCTCTGAGGAGAATTGCTGAGTCTTTCTGCTCAGAGGTGACTGCAGAGCACACTCCTGGTCAGGTCTGCAGGGGTTAAAATTCCTGGGTTCTCCAGGAATGACACCTTGGAGAACAAGGCCAACAAGGGATGGTTTGTGTGCCAAGAAGAGGTTGGGAGTGGATTGTGTGTTTGTGCTTCTGGCACCAGCTGGGAGCATCCTGTGTTCTCAGGCCTCTGGGATCTTCTGGGATCTGGGAGCATCCTGTGTGTTCCCTCTGTGCCCCTTGCAGGGCTGTCCCTTGAGTTCCCTGAACTTCATTTCTTGGGGGCTGTCCAGGCTTTTCCATGGCTCAGCCAACCCTTCTTGTGTCCTGAGGATTCTCAATCTGCTGCTGCTGCTGGGGTGGAGCTGGCCCTGGAATAAAGGCTCTCTGGAAAGGTTTCTGTCTGTTCCTTGCTGGGCTTCTGTGCTGGAGGCCACACCTGTGGTGGTGGCAGGAGAGGGAGAGTTCTGTCACTGCTCTCTGCCCGGGCACTGCTGCCCCTTCTGCTTTTCCCTGGCTCATTCCAGCCTCTGCATGGCCCCTGGCAGGTCCCAGGCTGGGCTCAGTGAGCACACAAATGTCCCCAGAGCGCTGACAGCCTGCAGCTCGCTTTGCTCTTCCCAGCTGCTTCCCTGTGCTCCGTGTCCACCGCTGCTCACAGCCCGGGCAGGAATCCCTGCATTTCCTGGGAGCTGCAGGGCAGCCACAGCCACTCAGACCTAACTCCTCCTGTCCTTCCACCCTGATTTCCCACTCCCCCTGAGCCCAGCCCTGTGGTCACTGCTGCTCTCTCCACCCAAGGTGGCTTCCAAGAAGAAGGAGCGGAAGCTGGCGTCGGACGAGGAGCTGTCGGAGCAGGACGCGGACAACGCGAGGTTCTCGGACGACGAGGTCAGCTGCTCCCTCAACATCACGGATGAGATGAAGAGGATGTTCAACCAGCTGTGAGTATCCCAGGAAAACTGCTCCTGACAGGCAGCCTGAGCCCCAGGATCTCTGAGCTGGCAGTGTGGCACAGGCCAGGAGGGTTTGGGGAAGTTCAAGTAAAATTAACAGATTTCTGCTCCTCCCTCAAGTGGGAGGAACTGAGGATATGAAAAATACAAACAATAGGCACAGAGGATATGAAAAATACAAACCAGTTTTGCTATTCTGTGTTGCAGAATAGCAAAAGAGGAAAAATGCAACAAAAAAGGGTCAAAACCAGTGGTCTGTTCTGTATGTTGGGCTGAATGTTTGATTTCTAGAGTTTGCTGCTGCTTGGCTGGGTAGAATTTGAGCTGAAAGCTCAGCTTGGAGTGGATACAAACCTCTCAAGTTTTTTGGGATGTTTTTCAGTTGGGCTGCAGGCAAATGGGAGTGGTGGATCTGTCTGGAAGATCAGTGGACAACAATTTATAGATACCAGGAATGTTGGTGTTGCCAGCTGTTGCTGCCAAGTCCAGTCTCCCACACTGGAAGAATTGGAGTTTCTTTTGCCTAAAGCTTTACCCCAAACCAAATTGCTCCCATGAAGGAGGTTTATAGCAGCCCAGGAGGGACTCTCAGCACTGTGAGGGAGTACACAAGGGATGGTCTGAGAACCACCAGCTCCTCCTCTCCTGTCAGACACTGCCCAGACTTCTGTTTCAGGGTGGGCATTTCCTCCTTTCTGCCTGAATTCCCGGTGTGGGAGGGATGGTTTTTGCCAAAGCTGTGGATGATTCTCCTTGTTAGGACTCCTTTCAGATGCCTTTAGGCCCTCAGTAATGATCAGTGTAATAAATACAGATTTTTGACTTCTCCACTGCTAAATTCAGTGTGACAGCAGGCAGCGTGGGGATTTTTTTAAAAAAAGCAAGAAGTTAAAATGTACCTGCTGGGTTGGTCATGCATTTAGGTTTTAATTTTGTTCCCAAACCTGCCCTGTAAGACCCAGTTGTTTTTGGTCCTGCTAATGAAATTCTTATCTCCTGGTCCCATTACCCATGGCACAAAGTGCTACAGGAGCCTTGTTCTATCAAGCTGGGGTGTTGGTGTTGGTGGCTCTTTGGGGTCTTTTTGAAGTAGAAAATAGTAGCTTAGAAATAGATCGAGGAGGTGGTATCGTTAACAGAAACAAAACAACTTGCATTTTAGCTGTAATGAACTTAATTTTTAAGAATTAAGTCATACAAAATCCGAACTGCAGTGGATTTTGAGCAGTGTGTGAGGTCAGCCCAGGAGCCTTTGTGCTCTCTGACCAGGACACATCTTGCAAAAAGAAAACGATCTGAAGAAGTGGAATTGCAAAAGGCACAATCATAAGTGTCCAGGTTTTTAAAATGACATTTTACAGTGCTGCTGATCCAGATAAACTCCTGTGCCTTGCCAGGCTCTGCAGCCTCCCGGGACACCATCCCTCTTTCCTGAGATGTTATCAGCTCAGAGGAAGTGAGCTAAAGCCATAAAAACGAATCAGCCTGCAATCCAGGCTGCTTAGGGAGAAATTCCAGCTCTTTGTCAGGGCTCCTTAACCAGGATGAGGAGCAGCTACTGCTTAGTGCTCTGCCTCTGAAACTTTCCTTTATTGCACAAGGTTTGAACAGATAATGGTGTGAAAGGCCTCTCCTGCCTGTGTGCTCTGCCCTCAGCAGCTGCAGGAGTGATTGTGCTGCTCTGCACATCTCTGGGGCTCAGCCTTTTCGTCCTTGTTCCTTTTAGACCTTGTTCCTTTTAGACCTTGTTCCTTTTGGACCCCAGTGCGTTCCAAGGGCTGCAGGGGAGCCCTTGGCTGAACTCCCCCGTGAAATCAGCACGGATTCTGTGCCCTGTAACATCCCCCGAGCTGTGTTTGGGCTCCTTTGCCCGTGGAGGAAAGAACAGATCCCAACATTTCTGTGGTTTTGCAAACAGGGGAAGCTACTGTGCAGCTCCATCTGGAGGGCAGAGCCAGGCCTTGTGCTCGGAGCAGCAGCTCCAGCAAGGATCTTTTATTCTGCTCTGGGGTGGCAGAGAGCCCAGCAGAGAGGGGCTGGGGCAGTGGCACAGGCTGTTTGTAAAAGCTGTGAGGATTTCCAGCCGCTGCATTGTCCCCTCGTTCAGCTCTCATAGCCCATTTTTCTAGACAATTAATTAAAGGACTGAGGGAGTGGGGCTGGAGTGGTTTGGTTAATGCCTGTTCTGTTCTCTCAGCCGTGAGACATTTGATTTTGATGACGACTGTGACAGTTTAACATGGGAGGAGAACGAGGAGACGCTGCTGCTTTGGGAAGACTTCACCAACTGCAATCCCTCCATTGACCTCCAAGGAGAGGTGAGTTCATTCCCTTTATTTTCTCCGGCTCTTCTCTGCAGAAATTCTCCCTCAGCTACTCTTTTATAGCCATTTGAGCCTGTGGGTGTTTGACTGGTGATCTAGTTTGCCACACAAACCGACTTTGATTTTAAAATCCTCTTAGTGCTTCCTCTCTGTGGTTCATTTGCAGTCTGTGCAATCACTTTATTGACCAAACCTTACTTCCTTGCCTCCTTTAGACTGAGTATTTAAAATACTGAGTGAGAAGTGAAGGATCCAAGGTGTCTGTTCCAGGAGTATCAGGGAATCTGTCACCCTTTAGAGCTTTCTCTATAGCTCTGGGCTGACAGGGAGGAGGTTTAGATTTGATATTAGGAAAAAATCCTTCCCTGTGAGGGTGGGGAGGCCGTGGCACAGCTGCCCAGAGGAGCTGTGGCTGCTCCATCCCTGGCAGAGTCCAAGGCCAGGCTGGATGGGACTGGGAGCAGCCTGGGACAGTGGAAGGTGTCCTTGTCCATGGCAGGGGGTGGAATTAGGAGAACTTTTAGCTCCTTCCAGCCCAAACCAGTCTGGGATTCTGTGATTTTCCACAGCACCTCACTTTCTCTGTGAGTTATCATTCACACTTTAATTATGATAACATGTGGAGTGCAGGGCATGGGGTTGCACAGTTGTTCCTGTGGGGACCAAAGCAACCTCGGTGTGGTCTGGGAAGGTGTTGAAGGCTGTAAATTCCATCCCAAACAAAGAACCTGTGGTTGCAGGGCCACAAAAAGCCCCAGGGATCCTCTGGACCCAGGAATCTTGTGCTTCCCTCTGCCTAGTCAGTGGGGATCTGCTGGCAGTGGTGGATAATGAACAGCTTCCTTTTAATCCTAAAATCCCAGGGAAAGGCAGCTAATCCAGCTACTCCAGAGCCTTCTTAAACCAGCCTGGAGAGGGCTGGGAATGGGATGGAAATGGCTGGGAACAGTCTGGGAATGGCTGGGAATGATGGAATGGCTGGGAATGGCTGGAAAAGTCTGGGAATGGCTGGGAACGGGGTGGGAGTTGCTGGGAATGGGGCTGGGAATGATGGAATGACAGGGAATGTCTGGGAATGGCAGGGAGCAGCCTGGGAATGGCAGGGAGCAGCCTGGGAATGGCAGGGAATGTCTGGGAATGGCCGGGAGCAGCCTGGGAATGACAGGGAATGTCTGGGAATGGCAGGGAGCAGCCTGGGAATGGCAGGGAACAGCCTGGGAATGGCAGGGAATGTCTGGGAATGGCAGGGAACAGCCTGGGAATGGCAGGGAGCAGCCTGGGAATGGCAGGGAACAGCCTGGGAATGGCCGTGTTGCTGCATCCCTGAGCAGTGCAGGGGTGGGAGGTGGGAAATGATCCCGCTGCCTCCCAGCCAGGGAAGATGCTGAGGCAGCAGCCTCGGGAATGCTGCCTGGAGCTGGCTGCCAGGCCGTGTCCGTGTTCCTGTCCCTGTTCCTGTTCACCTCCCCGCTCCTGGATCATCCATGCNGGGAATGATGGAATGACCGGGAATGTCTGGGAATGGCAGGGAACAGGCTGGGAATGATGGAATGGCTGGGAATGGGCTGGGAATAGCACAGAAAAGTCTGGGACTAGCTGGGAATGGGGCTGTGAATGATGGAATGACTGGGAATGGCTGGGAATGACTGGGAATGATGGAATGGCTGGGAATGGCTGGAAACAGGCTGGGAATGGGTTGGGAATAGCTGGGAGTTGCTGGGAATGG
>VWZP01006231.1:297659-310166 GCA_013396995.1 Dicaeum eximium
CTGGGAATGGCAGGGAGCAGCCTGGGAATGGCAGGGAACAGCCTGGGAATGGCAGGGAACAGCCTGGGAATGGCAGGGGACAGCCTGGGAATGGCAGGGAATGTCTGGGAATGGCAGGGAACAGCCTGGGAATGGCCGTGTTGCTGCATCCCTGAGCAGCGCAGGGGTGGGAGGTGGGAAATGATCCCGCTGCCTCCCAGCCAGGGAAGATGCTGAGGCAGCAGCCTCGGGAATGCTGCCTGGAGCTGGCTGCCAGGCCGTGTCCGTGTTCCTGTCCCTGTTCCTGTTCACCTCCCCGCTCCTGGATCATCCATGCGGAGCTCTGGAGCCCCTGGGGATTACTGGGAAGTGCTGGGGCTGCAGAACCCGCGCTGAGCTGCAGAGTGGCAGAGGGATAACGGGAGCAGGAGAGCGGCAGTGATAACGAGCAGAAGGAGAGTGGCAGGGTGATAACGAGGGGCTCGTGCAGGAATTAATGACAGCTCATTTGCATACGGGCGTGCCTGGCTAAGCGCAGCAATAGCGCCGAGCCCAGGCCCCGCATGGGGAAACTCTAAAGATTTTAAGAAGCTTAAATCCTTCTAAATGAAAATTATACAAGGAAAGGGTAGATTTGGCTTGTAGATGGAGGTTCAGAATAAAGACTGCTCCGGCTGTGCCTGCTCTTTAACATGTGCTTTACATGCCTGAATCTTCCTTCGGTGGGTTTTATTCCTTTCAAGTTCTTACACGCTGCCCTCGCCACCTTCTTTAATGACCTTCCTCCTTAAAGCTCTTCTGCATATAAAAGGATCAGCGGGATGATTCTTGTAACTCCAGGCTGGATAGCCTGGTGTGGGTACCAGGAATGAGTCCTATAAATCTGCCACAGATGTGGCCAAGGCATGGAAACCCCATTAACACCCATCGGTGCAGTTGTGTTAAATTGAGGATAATTTTTTAATGGAAATAGGAGGTGGTTGAAGACTTGAAAGAGGGAACAGTGACATTGTGGTGCCTTTTTGGGCAGCACGAAGCAGCTCTGTGTGTTTGGGAGCCCAGACTGTACTGTTAGTCCAAAGGAGGAGCTTTCCTGTGGGACAGCATTTGTTCCTGCTTTATCCAGCAGTGCAGGAATTCCAGTGGGAATCCGTGTGTGCATGGGAGGTGCTGGAGAGTGATGATATGTAACTGGAAAAAGAAAATTCCAGCACAGAGCTGTGAATGGCAGTGTGGTCAGTGCAGGGAAAATTAAAAGTTTCATGGCTGGAGAGCAATTCCAGCCTGTCCAAATGTGATCAGGCTGTGAAAGACTCAGGAAAATCCAGGGGTTTGGTGCCTTGGAATGCATCAGGTGCATGGGTTTAATTGCTGGAGCCTTGATCAGGCCTCGTCTTTGTGTGTCCAGAGCTGTGGTTATGGCACAGAAATGTTTTCCTGGTATTCCAGATTGAAGAAGTATATTCCTGGCTTGTGAAAAAATGTCTTTAAAAAATCAGTGCACAAAGAAACACAACAAACTGCATTTCCAGGGGAGGCTAAATAAAATCTTCACTTTGCTCCTGAATTCCTTTATTTCCTTGCTCATCTTTTGTGTTCTCCTTTCCCCTGCAGGAAGAAAACCTGGGAAACTTGATCCACGAAACGGAGTCTTTCTTCAAAACGAGAGACAAGGAATACCAGGAGACAATAGGGCAGATAGAGGTGAGGAAGGGGAATTGCTCCTGATGGATGGACACAGCACAGTGCTGTGCTCTGGGGTGTCCCAGAGGGAAGTAGGAATGTCCATATATCCAAGAATGCAAAGGCATTTCCCTCTGAACTGCCCTGGGGATTTTTGTAAATGCCATTCTCTGGGCTATTATTGCTCCATACTTCAGCACTGAGCATAAATCTGAGGCTGGTGGACAGAGAACCTGCAGAACAAAGGGATTTAAACACACTATTATTCTTTTTCCCCTGCTTTGTTCTGTATGTCCACCCTCACCCTGGGAAATGCTTCCCAGGATGTGGCCTCACAGGTTGCCAGAAACAGCAGCTGCAGCTTCTCAAGATCTCTGTCCTGCCTCAAGCTGCTTTCATTAATTACTGCCTGGTGACAAACAAGGTTCCAGGAGCAGGAAAAACCCTCCAGGGCTGTTCAGAACGAGTGTGAAGCTCTGATTGCCCTTCCTGGGCTCACGAATGCATTGGCAGTCAGGAGCAGTGAGGTGAAATGTGCACTGTGGGGTGTTTGGGTGGGCTCTGGGCAGCTGAGCCATCCCCACCAGTGTGAAACCAGGACTGCACCTCACCTGACCCCGGTTCTTTGTCCTTCCTTCCTCCAGCTGGAGCTGGCCACAGCCAAGAGCGACATGAACCGGCACCTGCACGAGTACATGGAGATGTGCAGCATGAAACGGGGCCTGGACGTGCAGATGGAAACCTGCCGGAGGCTCATCAAGGGCTCGGCCGACAGGTACGGCCTCCTCTGCTGCTCCAGGGCTCATTCCCTCCTCTGCTGCTGCCTGGAGAGCCTGCCTGNCTTCCTTCCTCCAGCTGGAGCTGGCCACAGCCAAGAGCGACATGAACCGGCACCTGCACGAGTACATGGAGATGTGCAGCATGAAACGGGGCCTGGACGTGCAGATGGAAACCTGCCGGAGGCTCATCAAGGGCTCGGCCGACAGGTACGGCCTCCTCTGCTGCTCCAGGGCTCATTCCCTCCTCTGCTGCTGCCTGGAGAGCCTGCCTGGAGCAGAGGGTAGACAGAGCTAAAGGAATAAAGCAGGGATTTATTAGAAAGGCCTTCAAAGGGTACCCCTTGGGCAGTACAAGAGCCTGGCTGAGGCTCCACCCAAGATGGATCACGGTCATGAGTTTTCCCACTTTTCTTAGTTTGGTCCATTTGCATATTGCTGGTTAATTGTCCAATTACAGCTTCAGGTAATGAAGTCACATTCTCCCAGTTTGCTTCCCCCCCAAATTCGCTTTTGTTTATGCTTTTTGGGCCTGAAGCTGCAACTTGGTTCTCAGGCTGGAAAAGGATTGTTTTGTCTGGCTAAACTGTGAAGAGAACTTGCTAACACTTTATATGAAGTTCAGAGTTAGATATTAATGCAGTACAGAATCTGAAAAATATGAAAGCTAAAACTTAAGGCATCAGTTCCTGCCAGCTTGGGCTAAAGGCAACACTGTCACTTCATGGCTTTGTCCTTTGGGGAATCTTGTGTCCCAAGATGAGCCCTGAAAGGAGGCCTGCAGCAGAGTCTGGGGTCCTGCACCTTGTAACAGCTCCAAGGGTTCAGCAGCTGCTCCTAAACACAGGGAGCTCCAGCTCGGGTGGACTTCCAGGCTTTAACATCTCAGATTTAGAACTCTTAAAACCCCAAATTAAATCTCAACTCTGGACTTACATGAAGAACTTGTTTTTTAATCTTCTCATGTGTTAAGAACCTTAAACTCTGAGGGATTTCTCTTATCTCTTGCTCAACCCCAGTAGAACAAGATGATAAACTTTCAATTTTCAGGGCTCTGGGTATTAGGGATGCTGAGAGTCTTTGCTCTCCATTTCCCCACCAGTAAACTTGGGACAGCCTCTGTGTTTGTGTAGGGGATGGGTGGGGTGGCACCTTGATTTTTCTACTGATATTTACTGTAAACCCAAAGTTTAATGTTATCAAAGGGGTTTTTAAATAGCTTGGAGGAATGTCAATGTTTAATGTTGATAAAGGGGTTTTTAAATAGTATTGGGAAGGGAAAGTGACTGTTTTCTTTTAAGNGCTCCTGATGGATGGACACAGCACAGTGCTGTGCTCTGGGGTGTCCCAGAGGGAAGTAGGAATGTCCATATATCCAAGAATGCAAAGGCATTTCCCTCTGAACTGCCCTGGGGATTTTTGTAAATGCCATTCTCTGGGCTATTATTGCTCCATACTTCAGCACTGAGCATAAATCTGAGGCTGGTGGACAGAGAACCTGCAGAACAAAGGGATTTAAACACACTATTATTCTTTTTCCCCTGCTTTGTTCTGTATGTCCACCCTCACCCTGGGAAATGCTTCCCAGGATGTGGCCTCACAGGTTGCCAGAAACAGCAGCTGCAGCTTCTCAAGATCTCTGTCCTGCCTCAAGCTGCTTTCATTAATTACTGCCTGGTGACAAACAAGGTTCCAGGAGCAGGAAAAACCCTCCAGGGCTGTTCAGAACGAGTGTGAAGCTCTGATTGCCCTTCCTGGGCTCACGAATGCATTGGCAGTCAGGAGCAGTGAGGTGAAATGTGCACTGTGGGGTGTTTGGGTGGGCTCTGGGCAGCTGAGCCATCCCCACCAGTGTGAAACCAGGTCTGCACCTCACCTGACCCCGGTTCTTTGTCCTTCCTTCCTCCAGCTGGAGCTGGCCACAGCCAAGAGCGACATGAACCGGCACCTGCACGAGTACATGGAGATGTGCAGCATGAAACGGGGCCTGGACGTGCAGATGGAAACCTGCCGGAGGCTCATCAAGGGCTCGGCCGACAGGTACGGCCTCCTCTGCTGCTCCAGGGCTCATTCCCTCCTCTGCTGCTGCCTGGAGAGCCTGCCTGGAGCAGAGGGTAGACAGAGCTAAAGGAATAAAGCAGGGATTTATTAGAAAGGCCTTCAAAGGGTACCCCTTGGGCAGTACAAGAGCCTGGCTGAGGCTCCACCCAAGATGGATCATGGTCATGAGTTTTCCCACTTTTCTTAGTTTGGTCCATTTGCATATTGCTGGTTAATTGTCCAATTACAGCTTCAGGTAATGAAGTCACATTCTCCCAGTTTGCTTCCCCCCCAAATTCGCTTTTGTTTATGCTTTTTGGGCCTGAAGCTGCAACTTGGTTCTCAGGCTGGAAAAGGATTGTTTTGTCTGGCTAAACTGTGAAGAGAACTTGCTAACACTTTATATGAAGTTCAGAGTTAGATATTAATGCAGTACAGAATCTGAAAAATATGAAAGCTAAAACTTAAGGCATCAGTTCCTGCCAGCTTGGGCTAAAGGCAACACTGTCACTTCATGGCTTTGTCCTTTGGGGAATCTTGTGTCCCAAGATGAGCCCTGAAAGGAGGCCTGCAGCAGAGTCTGGGGTCCTGCACCTTGTAACAGCTCCAAGGGTTCAGCAGCTGCTCCTAAACACAGGGAGCTCCAGCTCGGGTGGACTTCCAGGCTTTAACATCTCAGATTTAGAACTCTTAAAACCCCAAATTAAATCTCAACTCTGGACTTACATGAAGAACTTGTTTTTTAATCTTCTCATGTGTTAAGAACCTTAAACTCTGAGGGATTTCTCTTATCTCTTGCTCAACCCCAGTAGAACAAGATGATAAACTTTCAATTTTCAGGGCTCTGGGTATTAGGGATGCTGAGAGTCTTTGCTCTCCATTTCCCCACCAGTAAACTTGGGACAGCCTCTGTGTTTGTGTAGGGGATGGGTGGGGTGGCACCTTGATTTTTCTACTGATATTTACTGTAAACCCAAAGTTTAATGTTATCAAAGGGGTTTTTAAATAGCTTGGAGGAATGTCAATGTTTAATGTTGATAAAGGGGTTTTTAAATAGTATTGGGAAGGGAAAGTGACTGTTTTCTTTTAAGGTTTTTTCACTTCCTTCTGTCATGGATATTTAATTTTTGGCTGCACCTTTCCCTGCGTTTCCCTGCAGGAATTCTCCATCCCCCAGCTCGGTAGCCAGCAGTGACTCAGGAAACACAGACGAAATTCAGGATGATTTGGACAGAGAGACGGACGTGGAGCCCATGGTCAGCTGATAGGAAGTGGGAGCATTCTGGTGAAGGGGAAGATGGAGAGAGAAGATTCCAAACCAATTGCTGGGGAAAGATGAAAGACTCGAGAGCCCTGCAGAGGGACTCTGAGGACTCATTCCTACACGCATCCCCTCCCACCCAAGGATTGGTGCTGTACATTTCTATTGTTCTACAAACCATAAATGCAGAGTCCTGTAGGAAAACACGGTGTTTTAATTGTGCCTTTGCCCCAAGCTGAGCCACTTTGAGCTCCAGTGGAATATTAATAGCAGATGTTTTTATAAAATATATTATTAAAAAAAAAACAACAACCAAAGCTGGTGGCAGCAGAAGATGGTGCTGCAGAGGCTCTGAGTACTTCAATAAGCTGCTGGTTTTATTGAGCTGCTGCACTGATTGGCAAAAGCAACATTGGCAAAAAGAGCAGCAAAACCAAGACAATTGTGGTGCAATTACCAATGTCTGGCACAAGAAAAAAAAGAATTGCCTCCAAATTGAACTGCAAACATTTAAAAATAACAGCAGGTTTGGAGACAGCTCGTAGGGTGAAGCAGTTCTACAAAATCTAGAGGGTTTTCTTCATCCCACTTTTTGGGGTGAGGGAGCTTTTGGGATGTTTCCAAGGTTTCTTCTGGACTCCAGGACCTGGAGGAGCAGGACTCAGCTCGGTGGCAAAGCAGGGGGGCACAGGAGGGGTCACTGGGGGGGGCTATCACTGAGTAACTACTATGCAAAAACAAAAAAAAAGCTCGCCTTATTTATATGGAATGTTTGGTCCCTGCTGGGCTACAGTTATCCCTTGGGAAAAGGAAAGCTAAACCCACATTTGCACACTTAGATGTCTGTAGAGCTTCTTTTGAGGTGGAATGTCTATCACAATGCCTTTGTTTCCCGTGATTGGATTAGGAGGGGAATCAGCCCTGGTTTGTGTCTTTTTTCAGGGTTTTTTTTTTTTAGCAGATTTTCCTTTGCAGACAGAGAGGTAACTCCATTTTATGCTGCTTCCATAATGTGTAGAGTGGGGTAGGTGAAGCATCAGGATAAAGTGACTAGATGTAGACTGGACTTTGGGAGAGCTCCAGACCACTGTTTTTTCGGAAAGCTGAACACTGGGAAATGCTGTAATCCTTTTTAGGGTGTAGTAAACAGAATCCCGAAGTGCTGCTGCCCTAGAAATGGGGAGGAGCAGCCACAGGAGCTTTCTCTGTGAGAAATCAGCAAGACCTTGGCTTTGCCCATCTTTCTGTATTTTTACCCAGGAGAAGCAGCATCAAAGTCGGATCAGGTGGTGGTGGCTGAGGAAACTCCAGCACCACCGTGCTCTTCACGGTTAGAATGGGAATTGTAGCACCTCAGCCAGGTAAAAACAGGGTAAAAACCTCAGCCAGTAATTTTTTGTTTGTTTTTAAACCAAGATTGGGAGCGTAGTTGATACTGCCCAAAGCCAGCTGTGGGGTTGAGTAGTGGTTGGAACTCAGAGGAAATTCCAAATGTGTGTGTTTTGCCTGCCAGGAAGCTTGGGAAGTGCTGTGCAGGAGCAGTGCTAGGGCTGGACAGGGGAAATCCCCATTGCAGCACCCTCTCAGTGTCATGGAAAGGCAAAGTGGCCAATCCTGTGAGCTTCCTGAGCGCTGTTCCCAAGCCTCTGGAGTATTGATCTGGGATCTCTGGAGTTGCACTGCAAGCAAACAGCCAGTGCAGATCCGTGCTGCTCCATTCCATAAAGAGCACGGGTGTCTTGGGAAATGGCTCATTCCTGGGGGAAACTCCTCAGTCTGGTGTGGCCACAGAGGGGGGTTCCTGGTGGAACTGTGGGCACAGGAATGTTTCCCCTCCTGTGTTGCTGCCTGGCTGTCAGCCACGGGGGTCAAACGAGCTCCCTGTCTTTTCCAGACTGGGAAGGAGGGACCAGGCTGATCCATCAGGATCCACAGTGCTCAGGGCAAGAGCCACAGCTGATGGCTTCTGTCCAAGCCAGTGGATCCCAGGAAATTCCTGTGGTGTCCTTACTGATGGCAGTGCTCAGTGCAGAGTAGGTGACAACTCCTTGGATCCTGGGGTAGGGGCTTTCCAAAGCCTGATCTGTCCTGTAAATGTAAATAACTTTTCTCTGGAAGAGAAACCTCATTCCAAAGTGCTCATTCCTGTTATTTCTTAGATGGCCAAAGGGGTAAATGTGATGTTCACTAGGGCTGCAGGCTGGGGGGTGGGTTGAGGGGGATTTGAGGTATTTTTTGAAGGGTGCTTGGACTGCATGTTTGAAATCTCCAATTTGAAGGGTTTTGAAGGGTTTTGAACTTCAGCTGCTCCCTAGGAGCCTCTCCTGGGGCTGAGGAAGCGTCTGCCAAGGCTGGATGTCTGTGATGCTTCAGTGGCTGGGGCAGGCATTGCTCAGCACAGTGAATCAGCTCCTGGAACCTGCCCCCGGCTCCCCTCACCCTGGGAATGCTCCTGGAGCCTGCCCCTGGCTCCCCTGGCCCTTGGGAATGTTCCTGGAGCCTGCCCCCAGCTCCCCTCACCCTGGGAACGCTCCTGGAGCCTGCCCCTGGCTCCCCTGACCCCAGCAACACTCCCAGAACCTGCCCCTGGCTCTCTTCCACCCAGAAATGCTCCTGGCACCACAGACCCTGCACCTGTCGGGGTTGTGATGCCGTTCCACTCTGGGTTTGTTATTTTTCCTTAAAACTGAGTGTCCCCATAGGAAAAAGGCTGAGTGTTCCCAAACCCAGGAGCTGTTGTGCTGAGGGCAGGGAATTCCTGCTGCAGGAATTGGGGTGTAGGGTGGGGAGGAGCACCTGTAGTGGGTGCTGAGGGCAGGGAATTCCTGCTGCAGGAATTCAGGTGTAGGGTGAGGAGGAGCAGCTATAGTGGGGTGGGTGTGAGGGATTTGGGGTCTAGTAGAAGGTGTAGAACTCACGTGCATGGTGGTGATGTGTAGGACCATAGAGGTTCCCATGGTGTTGGTGTCTTTCTTGTAACCACATGTAATCCGTTTTTAAAGAAAAAAAGGTGTTTTCATACTCGGGGTCGGGGTTTATTTTCATTTAGGCTGGAGCAGCCTTTTGGGGGCAGCTGGGCTTGGTCCTTGGGGGTTTCCCTGGGAGGTCGTTGGTTCCAAGTCCAGCTGTGCTGCTGCTCCTGCTCAGTGTGTGTGGCACCACTCCAGAAACCAGATCAAAGCTTGCCAGAGAAAGAAAAAAGAAGAAATTTAATTGTAAAAATGCTGGAAATGATTTTGATGACCTCTTTCTTCTTTTCTTTGTAAAGCTGTAAATACTTTATTTTTGTTTTCTATTCTTAATGCGGTGTCATATTGACACTTTTTTAGATTTACAGTCAGAAAATCCTCCTCATCCGTTCTCATTTTTTAAACGGGGATTTCAAGGAAGCAAATTTTTTTGCTTGTTAGCAGTGTAATAATTGATCAAATTCCTAAACTGGGTTTGTACAAAAAAATGTTTTCAGTAAACAAATGGCAGTTTGTGGATGCATGTTGTTCAAAAATGTCCAAAGAATAATGTGGTACAAATGTTTTAAAGAATAATGTGTTACAAACATGTTTTTCAGATAATTAGTGATGATCATCTTAGTTCACACAAGGAAAAAAGTAAAATCCTTTAAAAAAACAAGTTTTGGAGGGAATGTAATGAAACTCATCTAAGCTAAATGTGTAATCCGTTTATAAAAAACACAGTATATATTCTATTTTTATTAGAGGTTTTTAAAGTGCAAACAGATTTCTGTTGGCAGATGCAATCATTCCCTTGTAAAGTCTGTTCTGCTCTGATGGGACCCCCAAATTCTCTGATGGTTCCAAGAGTCAAGGTGGAAATAATCGGGACAGGTTTGGCTGTGGAGCACTCACAGGTCGCTTCTTCCAGGGGAGGCTGCAGGTTCAGCAGCTTTTCTGCCTCTGCAGAATTGCTGCTGTCATTTTATTCCCTTCCCTGCGATTTTATTCCCTTCCCCTGACTGGGAGGATGCTCTTGGAAAGGGTCAGGATCTCCTGAATCCCAGGAGTGCAGCAGGACAGAGGTTAAACTCTGCCTCAGCCCGGAGGATAAATTACATTTGTCTGTACCTGTAGAAATCGGGATTAACTCAACAAAACAAAACAACAGATGGGAATCACGCCTGAATATGCATCCAGAGCTACTTCTAAAGTGAGATTATATGAATTGTCTTTTCCATGCTCATTCCTGCCAGCAAAAACACGAGCTGGCTGCCGGGCTTGGCTGAGGAGGAGCCGCGGCGGCCGTGGGTGCTCCTGGAGCTGCTTCCCGGGGTTTCCCTTGGCTCTGGGAGCACGGGGAGGATGTTTGTGTTGGAAGAGCTGCACTGCTGGGAGGTTTCACATTTGAGTGCCTCATTTTAGAGCTGAATGTTCAAGGAGTGATTTATCCCGGGCTAAATTAAGACATCCCAGCGCTTCCACAAGGCAGGAACGCCGCAGTGAGGATTTTCCACGTTTGGCTTCAGGACTTTGGGGTTTTTTGTCCTTGTGGATGGGTCCAGGGCTTGGCTGCAGGGGAACATGCAGCTTTTAAAGCTCTTTGCCTTCGGTGTTGCCACCCAAATGCTTGATTTTAGCTTTTTAGTGGGATGTAAGTTGTGTCCCTTTGAGTTTTAACCGAGAAACAAAATTACCAACAGGGCTCCGGGCGGTGTCCTGTTGGAATAACAGAGCTGAGGTGAGCTGGAAGCGCTGCCTGCCAAATTCTCCGTGGGAATAGGATCCCTCTCCCTGCAGAGGGAACACTCAGGGCTTGGCCAGGCCCTTGGCAGAGCAGTGAAGAAACACTTGACCCTTCCCTGCTGTCTCTTTTCCTGTGAGCTCAGTGTCCTCAGACCCTTCTGCGTTTGCAGGAGCCTTTCAAAGCTTCTCTTTTGAAGGAGCAACAAATTGTGTTTAAATGTGGGTATTTGATTGCAGAAATCACCATTCCCCCTAATTTGAGGCACTCCAAGAGTGAAGCACTTGGGAAGGAGGTGCTTGTCGGTCTGGCCAGCTCCCTTTTCTGGGAAATGATGATGTTAATGCTGAAAACAACCCCTGGGTGGCTTCAAACCAGTGTCATCTCTGTGGCAGAACAGCCCAGACCACGATGCCACAAACCCAGTGGAGCTGCCCAGACTGTCACCCCTGAACCCCCAAATTTCTGTTTTATTGGAGAGGGTTCGAGGGCGGTTCAACCTCAGCCACAAACACACTCCTTTGTGTAACCTGGTTTCACAAAAACCTCACAATCCAGTCCCTAAAACACCTTCCTGTGGTTAAAGTAAATGTAGCGACCTTCTGCCAAAAGTGATTATTTATTATTTATCGTGTTGGAATGGAGGGCACTGATGCCTCCTCCCTCCTGCTGTGTCACTTCTTGTCGCTTCCTCTTCAGGTCACCCAAGAGTTTCTTTTATCCCCACGACAAAGAACTGTTGATGGTGTGGGAACGCCCCTGGTTACCGTCCCCGTGTAAATATTGTGCTTTATATTCTGTATATTAGCTAATTTTAACAAAAAAGACTGGACTGATGATGCTGTTGGAGCCCAGGTGGGGGAAGGCCGGAGGATGACCCAGCTCCCGGGCTCTGGAGCCGGGATGGGGCCGGAATTCTGCGCTGGGAACCCGCAGCAGCCGCAATGGGACACCACCAATGGATTTGGGACCATGAAATGCTTCGAGAATCCAATCCACGTCAGGAGGAGCCCTGAAAACTCCCTCGGCCAGAGCCAGAACCACCCTCAGCCCTCCTCTGAGCTCAGCGGATTTGCTCCGTTTTCCTTTTTTTAGTGCCAAAACCAACCCCACCGCCTCTCCCAGGTCTGCTGCTGCGGTGTCCAGCCCGTGTCCATCCCTCCGTCCCTCCGTCCTGCCCGGCCCGTGGTGCCGGACCCCAGGGCCGGGAGCTCTCCGTGGAACGGGTCCCACTCGGGCTCTGGTGACGATGAAAAACACAAAAATCTATCAAATAAATACCAAACTCCTGGTTGAACGGCTCTGCGTGTTCATTCTTGGGGTGGAAAACGCCTCCAAATCAAAAGGATTTGGGTCTGAGGAGGGAGGGACCATCCTCGGATCTGAAAATCTGCCCAGTTCAGGTGATCTGGAGTCCTAAAATAGCCCAAACTCCCCTCAAAATTAGGGTCCTTCAGCTGCTCTTGAAACATGACTCTCCTTGGAAATTAAAATACCCCCTGCACACCTCAGTCTTCTGGCCCTGTGCCCCAGCCAGGCCCTACCTTTGGGTTAAAATCACTTTTTTTTTTTTAATTCTCAGTTCCCAAAAGGATTCTCAGTTGCTTTTTTCTTTCTCCCCATTCAGATCCTCTCCCTCGGCTCGGACCCGCCGAGCTCCGCGCGCAGCCTGAGCTTGCCCCTCTCCTCAGGCTCCTTTTGTTGTTGTTTTGCCCGAATTTCCCGTTTTTAAAAGATTTTTGGCTCCTTCCCGCGCCCCGCCCCCTCCCACGTGCGCGCGCGCCACCTCCCCCCGCTCCGGGCGCAACCATTTCCGCGCCGGGGGGGACGCGCCGCTGGGGACACCCCACGGACACCCCGCGAGCGGGGGGGGACATAGCCCGCACCCTCACACACAGCGAGCGGCGGGAGCGGGGCCGCTCCTCCAGACCGCTGCCCCAGGGTTTTATTAATTTATTACTTAATTAATGATGGTGTGTCCTCCCCGGCCTCCCTCTCCCCCCGCCCCGCGCGGTGGGTGGTGGCGGCGGCGGGCCGGGAGCGCGGCGGGGCCGGGGTGTGGCGGGCGCGGCG
>VWZP01006234.1:0-56847 GCA_013396995.1 Dicaeum eximium
ATTAATTATTATTATTATTTTAACAATGCTGTGAGTGAAAATGCAGAATGCCTGTACCCACACAACTGGGGCAGCAGAGGTGTCTGTGTGTAAGGGAGCACAGCTAGCCACACTAACTAGCAAATTTTAGCCTTTTCTACAGCAAACCGGTACAGATTTCATGTGAGCTGTGCTTCTCCAGCAGCCACAGCAGCAATCACCGGGTGCCAAACTGATTGCGCCCCACAAGTCCCCGCCCTTTAGCCGCGGCAAGCACTCACGCACCCGCACACCGCTCGGGCAGCGGGCAGAGGAGCCTCCGGCGAGCCCGCCAGCCAAATCCAGGGGTAACTCGGTGAGAGGAAACCTCGCACAGGCTGCAGTTAGCGAGCTGCCATATGCCCTGACAAAGCTACTGACAGCAGTGGCGAGCCCAGGGAGGGCTTTTATCATTAGCCCCTCACCCAGCAGAGGAGGAAACTCATTTAGCCCCATGCTGGACTTTCATTAGGAGCGACTTGCATCAGATGGTCGCAGCGTTCTGGCACTGATGTCGCCCGGCCCGTTGCTGGAGACGTGGCCATATCTCACCCCAGCAGGGATCCCCAGATTGGAGCGGCTCTTTGTCGACAGATGCCAAGACAGCAGCGGTAGTAGTGACAAAGGCAGCTTGGTTTGGTGTTATCTTTTATGCTGGCATGCTGCAGCCCTGAACTTTTCAAGAGGTGGCTTTTCACAAACTACTTATTCCCGTTGCAGACAGAAAGGCAGGGAGTTTATATAGATGGGGAGAAATAATCTAAAATAAAATATGCTTGAAATTACCACTTGAAGCTGAAGCAAGCAGCAAAGAAGTTGTCACTGACAATCATTATTTCCAACCTTGGGACTGTAATAAAAAATCAATGAAGCAAGAGATGTCAATATTCTAGTAAAAAAGATGTGATACCAGCACCCTCTCCTCTCAACATCCTATCTGCTTATGGTAAAAATATACAGAAGTGGAAGCATAGATGTTGCAACAGAAACATTTTTCTCTTTCCAGAAATATCCTATCATTTTGGGACAACCGTTTGCATTGCTTGCAGGAGAGGATTTTCAAGAAAAAGTGAACCGAAACAGTATTTTTTGACACTGTGCTACAAATTCTTTGAAGAGCATAGTGACTCTTGTCAAATGTAATTTAAAAAATACCAAAACACCTTGACTGTTTCACTTCCTTACTGCCCGTTTCCCAAACATGGATATTCAGTATTTAAATCCCTCACACCTTGCAGCCGACTACCTCACCATGCAGATACATGCTAACAAAGAAACCCCTAAATAAATCTCTTGATTTTTATCAGTGCATTTTAATGAACTTATGTGTTTAACTAAAAACAAACACACCCAAAGAAGAAAATGAGCTTTTAAAAAATGTATAGCTTCCTTCCCTTACTTTTCTCATCACCATGACAGAAGGCTTTCCTACGCTATTTAATGGGCTTGAATTCGGGGAAGGCGAAACATCAGCAGCTCCTTTTTATAGTCAGGTAACAGAAAGCAGTAGGAGAGACGAGGTCCTGGCTTCCTGGGTGGAGCTGCAGCCCGGATTTGCGCTCAGAGGGGCTGATACAGCCTCTGTGAAAGGCAGGCACTGCGGGGAATGGGACGAGGTAGCCGGGAACTGAGTTGGGAGCTCTGGGGAGAGGGTGTAAGGGGCTCACATTCACCTGACCTGCTGCCTAACTCTTCCCTGTTTCAGGTGACAACGCACAGCCCAGCACCCTCTCCTGGTACAGCAGCTTCTCATTCCCAAAAGGGAGTTCTTCACCTTTCCATTGAACCAATTTTGTGCCACCATGTGCACCCACCGTGTGATCCCAGGGGATGTGAAAGCCTCTAAAGCCCAGGCACCGACTGCAGCAGTGACCGGTGCTGCAGCCGGGCACGCTCTGTCAGGCCCCGCTGACCCGAGACTAAAGTGGTTTTAATTCGCATTTTTTAATAGCTCTTCCATAAGCCAAGAGCCCATCGGGGCGGACAGCCGGGCGAGCCGGACCGTGGCGCTGGTGTCATCCCGCCGGCTGCAGGCTGCAGGCCCATGCTGCCTCTCCGCTTTTCAGAAGAGATCGCGCAGGGGGAGCGGTCGGCAGCTTTGCTCATCCGCTTTATTATTCTAATATTTTATTTTATTCCGTCCTCCCGAGCAGGCCGGGCCGGGCCGGGCCGGGCCCGCGCAGGTGGGCGGTGTCGAGGCGCCACCTACCGGGCGGCGGCAGCAGCGGCCCCCTCAGCGGGGCGGCGGGGCGGGGGTGGGGCTGTGGGTGCACAGCCGCACGGACATTGCCCCAAACAAATAAATACATCACTCCTTTATGTCGGCAGAAAGAGCCCCCGGGCCCTCCTGCCTGGCCGCGGGGCCCGGCAAAGGTCGGAGGTGCCGCCGCGTTAGGGGGGCGGCACACGGACAGCCAGGACCTGGCTTTAATTGCTTCCATTTGGCCTCAGCCAGGGGTGGGCGCGACACGGACGTAAGCGAATGTGTCCTGACCGCAGGGAGGAACAGTGTTAAACGTTTTAATTATACGGGGAGTGAAACAGAGCAAAAGCAGAACAATGAAGAAGAGCGAATATAAAGAAAGGGAAGCTAATTAATGGAACATTAACGTAAGAATTTAATGCAACCAGGCTGAATGTTTTGCAGCATAAAAGGAAGGAAAACAGTGCTATTGTCCTGGAAAGAAGTGAGCGCAGGGCAGCTCCCAGCCTGTTGTAGTGGCAGGGCTGCCGTGGCCCTGAGCGGGTTGTTTCCGCTGGAGAGATGCTAACACTCAGCATCTTTAGGGATCCGGGAACTAACTACCTAGCCTTGAAATCCATAGAAATGCTAGGTACACAGCTATTCATTCTGATTGTTTAATCTCCATTGGCAAAGTGTAGCTCAGGATATATGGTAAGCTACCCTTGCCACTTGCCACAGACCTACCTGTGCAATATGACATGTTTTGAAAAGGGCCATCCAGTTGGCAGGACACCATTCTTAGCACATGCTTGGTTATTCTTATACCCCAAATGTGGGCATTTTATGAGGGTCACGTTACCTCTGGTTCCCTCTGTGGTCAGAGTGAAAAAGAGGCTGTGCTAATGATATCTTGATATAATTCTAATGTACTAACAATGCCAATGTGCCAGTATTGTGCTATGTGCTAATATGATTGTGGTACATAATAATGGGATGCTAATGCCAAAATTTGCCTTTGGCTCTTCCATGGGGAAGAGCCACTCTCTTCCACTGCTGACTACAGAGGGAGCCCAGGGTGACCACCTGGCTGGTTTAACTTCTCAGTATTGGATCACACTGCTGCCAGGAACAAGTAACTTTCCTTAAAGGACCCCCTCTAAAGTCTGTTCAGGCTTCAGGCAAGCTCTTTTCTATTCCAAACCTCTTTGGTTTTCCCACAGGTAGTGAGAGGCATTACAACATATGTGCATGAGCAGAAGAGATGGAGGTCAGGTTAAGGATCCTTTGCTTATTTGTCCCAAATGCTGTCTCAGCTTGTGTGACAGTTGGTGTTGTGATGAAGTTTTCATTACAGTCCCTGAACTTTAGCCAAGTTTTCAGACCTGTTGATGACACTTCAGAAAACATGAAAGAATCAAAGCGTCTTCAGCAGAAAGCATTTATGTGTCATGAGATACATATTTTAACCAGAAACTTGCAGTTCCTTGCAGACTGTGACTGGTTTAGTTAAGCTTCCATAAATCAAAGCACAATGCACAGACTATGAACATCAAAAACATCAGAATCCCACAGACAGGTATGTCAGTGCCTGGCAGCTTTGGCCAAAATTTGCAAAAAGGGATCAAAGAGCTTCTACTCAACATGTAGGACTTTATGTAAATCATAGTTATCCTAGTGGGGGTTTTGCAATTCCCTTTACTAGGAGGCAAAGTCATCCTTCTGTGAGGAGGCAGGAAGCAAGAAGAGTCTTCCTTAATATGACAGAGTGTCCTAATATATTCTGCAGTCACTTGAAGAAGTAGTTGTTTTGTGTGTTGTTCTTTAAAGCAGCTAAGTAGCTAATATCACTATGTAGGTATACAAGCAAGTCAATAAAGCAAGCCATATGTTACTTCATAGTTGTTTTTTAATCATCTCAATTTGCTTTTATGTAATGTATGTTCATAACAAATGCACTACAGATTTGAGAGTGCTGCCAGTGAACAATGAGATGGTAAAGAATAGAAAAGTGTACTTGTTTAAAGTTATATCATACTTTTCAAAATTTCATTGTGATGTTTAGACCTGAATGTTTTCCGCTGAATAGTAGGACCTTTTCTAAATGCTACTTCAGGGACAAGTGTTAGGCTGTTTATGCAATGGATGGATCAAAGCTTAAAATCTCAAGTCTTCAAGTTCTGAATTTTGTCTGGTACTAGATATAGGCCAGGATCAAAATAACCTTCCCCCAAATCTAAAAAACTTGCAATTTTAAAAGCTGATTGCTGCCAAACTTTGTAGAATTTTAAATCCAGAAACATATGTAGTTGTGATTCTTTCAACATTATCACCCTAATGCATACGGATATGGGATATCCTCTGGATATGGGAGGAATATTTAAGCATTGGAGACCAAATTCATTAACTTTCTTGTGTCTCTCATTTTGTAGTTTATTGCATCATAAATACCTGCATTCTGTAACACTCTATGTAAAACTTCATTAAAATAAGCCATTGATCATGGAAACCAGAGTGAATATGGATAAACAGATTTTTTTCTGTTTCTACTGGAAATCTTATTCCAGCAAAATTAATGTACCACCACAGAAGGCCTACGTTTGCTCTTCTGCTCTACATCTTCTAACCATATTTATAGTCCATTTCAGAAAAGAAACTAATTAACACAGCCCTTGACTTTTCCATTCCATCATCAGAATGAATGAAGGATGGTGAATAAAACTATTTGAAATTATGGTCTTTTCAGGAGCATTTCTTCTGACTCAGTGTTAGAGGATATGCCAGTGAAAACAGCTGTCACATGAGCAGAGCTTGGAATCCATTCCTCAGAGGTCTACCTGCTTCACCTTCTACTATCCTAGTATCCACAAATTTTCCCCTCAAGCCACCCAGTAGGAGGTTGTTTTGCCCATTCCTCTCTTCCAGGAGTACTTGAGAAGGTTGCAGAGGCCAGGCCAGTTATCCTGATGGCAAGTGGAGAAAAATCCCTGTGCATTTCAGAGGAGTCTAAATGGGAGTATATCTGAAATCGACAGTGCACTGCATCAATGGTGCCAGGTCAAACTTTTGGGCCCAAATGTTCTGTTGCATATAAATACAGAAGTGCTTGTAAAAAAGAGAATAAACTTCCTGGAGCTGATCATGTACATAAGCAGTAATTCCAATCACCCCTGGAAGAGTCTGTGGCATCAAAACCCTCCTTCTGGAGCGGGTCAGACTCACTTTATTCTTCGCTGAGGATAGTCTTTCACAGTATTCAGGTACACATACAGCTGATAGGGCAGAGGGCTTGACATCACTTCACTGCAGGCAGCCCAGCTCTAACAAGAGGCTCTTCTAGACCCCACTAGAAGCAAATTGGTTTGTATTTTCCTTGGCACGTGCTCTGTACCATAACGTTGTCACAACCTCAAGCAATGGAAGTGCAGCACTGATGGAAGCTCTGCAATGGCTCTGTGGAGGTGATGAAGTGTCAGCAGTAAGAAGCAGGAGACATGCATGAAAATATTCATCTCTGGCCTCATCTGTTGACACCCAATAGGATTGATGCACAAGCATAGTAGATGAAGGACATAAGCAGGCAAGAGACTAGCAAATATCTCACTAATAGCTGATATATGTGACATCTTCCTTTGGAAGACAGATGAGCAGAAAGTACTCAGAAATAGTTCCCAGCATTACGGATGCAAGTTACAGCAGGTAAACTACAGCAAACTATACAAACATTGGTGGTTAAGCTTGCTTCAAGTCCAGAAAAGGCAGAAAGACTAGAGAGTGTTATGTGCTGGCAAGTATATCTGTGGTCTTCACGGTTTTCTCTCAAATGGGCCATGGACTCTTGACATTAGAAAATGTCTGTCTTCAGCCTAGCTCATCTTCTGATAATGGGCTCTGAGGCTACAATATTGAGGAGAAACAACAGATTTTCAAATCCATTCTACCATCCATCTCACACCTTTTAATGATGGGGAATAAATATAAGGCATGCAGTGAAGGTGAACGCATTTTTAATGCTTTTTATTAAAGTGCCACCTCCATCCGTATGAATGAAATTTAGCAACAAGACATGTCTGTGTTTGTGTCTCTGTGTCCATGTATTTAAATAAGGTATCCTTCAAGAAGGATGCACTGAATGGGCTTTCCAAGATGATGAAATAATTCAGTATGGTATCAAGACCAAAAATCTTAAGTGATTATCACAAATAGAAATTCAAATTTTTTTTTTTTTTAAATGCACTAGAAGAAATTTTGTATATACATATGATTTCTTTGCAATTTCTTAATGGAATGATGTAATGTGCATATTTTACAGAAAAATCAGCATATAGCAAAGACCTGCTTTGAATGGTTTTTTTTGAGTTTCTAGAGTTTATTTATAGGCATCTGTAGGGATTTTGATGCAATGCAGTTTTTCAGAGTAAATGAAAAGTCTCTCTTAAATGATACCGGCAACTAGCATCACCTGTATATAAGGGGACTCCACGTGACATCTCCACAGGAATGACCGATAATTTTCAAAATGCAAAAAAGTCTTATCTGCCAAATGTTCAGTATCTCAGGAAATTTTTATACAGAACTGAAAGCTTATTTTTGAAAAAAAAAAAAAAATTACAAAATTGAGTCTACAAAATTTGGGGCAACTTTGGAATTTCTCCTTTAGTGTATAAGTAGTAGCAATGAGAGAAATAACCTGGGGAAAAAATAGATGTATAGATAGAATGTAAGTTCAGGACATAGTGATGAAAGCATCTCTTCATGTTTAATATGGTTCTAATGAAAGACAATTGCTAATAAGAAGTGACTGGTTAAATTGTATCAATGACCAATCCTATTCTGCATGTTCTGCTGAAGCCAGGCACCCTCTGAGGACAGCTGGAGCTCAGCCAGAATGTCATTACCATGGTCAAGGTCATAGGTCCTCATGTGCCAGGCAATACAGTCTTGTTCCTAATCTTTACAAACTCTTTTATTTTTTTTTTTTTTTCCGTGGGGAAACAGACTGGAATATACTCAGTTAGACACCGTTAGTATTTTTAATCCTTATCTCCTTTTGATATAAAAATAAAGCTACCAGTTATTTTTTGTTTCATTATTAAGCCCTTGGTTTTTACAAGGATTTCAGAACTTGGCCTAGATTAGGAACAAAAATAGTAAGAGCTCCTTTTCACAAGAAATAAGATTTAAAGGTATTAGGGGGCATATGCCCTCCTTTTTAGCAATCAGCATGGGGAGTTCTTTTTTTCTGACCCTGAAAAAATCAACTACGGTAGCTCAAAATATGTTTTTATGGTTTATTTTTGTAAATGCTGTTTGTAGTAATATTCCACTAACACACATACGCATGAGTTCTTTCAGAGCCTTTTTCTGGCTAAAATTTAACTTGCTATGAATAGTTGGTAGGCAGCCCAGTGCAGGGAGATTGGACTGAATGTTGAGACAGGTGTATTTTTGGCTCAGCCAGTGCCCCAGTATGTAATTGTGGTCTCTGCATCAGTTTTTCCTTCTACCCTAGTTTTTCTGTTCTACTTAAACAAAAGCTTTGAGTTTTAAGGCATGACATCTCACTATGTATTTGTAAGTAACCATACTCAAAACAATGGTTTGTATTTGAATTCTTATGCTCCATTAACATTGAAATAACAGCAGCCTTTCAATGGTTGCCTCTTCAGAGGAGTTGGGCAGTTTTGACATCATGCTTTAATATTAAATTGGGCTTTGTTTGGAGCTGTAGCAGTCAGGAACAAACTATTATGTGTGGGCATGTGAATGCAGGAACAAATGGAAATGGCTGCATCCAGGACTCTGGAAATCATTATGATTGTGCCATCACAGGCTACCACATTGCACAGTTCTTTCCAGAATCAGAGCCTCAGCTTGAAGGGCCATTAGACTCTCCAGATTTTGCAAAAAAACAAAACCTGGCTATTTTTTTGGAGGTTCCTGATGGTTGTGATTCTACATCCTGAACCAGTGCCATTGCTGAATGTTCAGTGGCCTCATCAGTCTCCAACTCTGATGCTGTCCAGTTCCCTTACATTCCTTGATACTGGCAGCAATGTTCTGATGCAAGATTAAATCTCTGTTCTCAGTGAGAGTGTTTTTTGGAAAAGGACAAAGTGCCAGACAAGATCAGACTAGGCCCATAGCTCAACTACTGTAGCACCTGCTCTCTGGCTCTGTAGCATGGAAGTAGTTCTCATCTTTATCTCTAAGCTAGCGAAATTAAATGTTCACACCCAGCTTTGTGTGGTTTAATCTGCCTTTCAGAAGAAAAGTGAAATAGTTTTGCATACTTTTATTACTGTTCAGAGAAATTTCCTCTTCACATTCCATGTCTTCTGGGCCTCATTGCCTAGGCACATTTCAATCTGAGGTGCATTTTTTATCTTACAGTTCAACAAGGGCCTTCCTTCTCCTTGCACTGTGAGACGCATTGACTCGTCCCAGCCTTTCTTATGAATATACACTACATTCCCTAGTCTAATTTTAAAGTGGAAAATTTATTTCCTCATTAGATGTTTGAATTACCTGAGGCCTGTTTATCATGATCCTCTTTCTTAAATATTCTTTAATCATGCAATATCCTTTTGAAGTATGTGACCACATACCATAGCTGAGATCAGGCATTGCTTGTGATTTATGTAACTACATTCCATTATTTCCCATATTACTGTCCAGTCCATCTCTAATTCACCCTGCTTGGGTTTGCCAAGAAAAATGGTAATATTGATCATTGCTTTTCTAGCAATTGTCTGCATCTGTTTTGTGTCTCATATAGTCATTATTAAAGGCAGCAAACGAAGTCTAATGAGTTTCAGAAAGCCCAGTTTGGAACTCATAGTACATTTTCTGCAGACATGAAAAGTCAGCTTGTCCACAGACTGAGTTTAGATACACAAGACTAGATAATTTGCAAAAAAATTCCGTTCAGACAAGCTGGACAAGTGACCTATGCAAACACTTTTCATGACCAAATTCCCTGAATCTAAACCACATAATACTTTTGCTACGCCTTCCCCATTGGTATCCCTTAGAGAATGTATCTTTTTTTTTGTGAACTTGGGCAATCATAGCAAATAAGTTCTCTTTGCTTCTCTTCCTGGACTCCCATCTTACAACGTAGATGATTCACAAGTAAATAAACTAATCCCAGCTAGAATTGCTACTGGTTACTGCTCATTCATTCCTAGACTTTTATTACTTTAATGGAGATTTCCTTACCTTACCTGGACATGAGAAAAACTGTGTAAATTGCCTCCAGTTCATGAAATGCAGCAAAAATATGAAAGACCAACAGAAAGACTAGTTTACCACTAGGCTGGAAGAGAAAAGACAGCTACCTTACTTTTGTATTGAAAAAAATGTATATGCCTATAGTCCATAAAAATGGGCTGTTTAACCTGCTCTTGAACTTCCCAAAAATGTTCCCACACCAAGCATCCATATGTGAAGGATTCTGGTTGCTTCATATTTGAATTCCTGAGCTTAAGCTTTGGTCTTTTGGGACAACTGGGCAGAAGCCCAAGAGCCTGGCATTTTCTCTCTCTTCCCACATCCAGATAAAAAGCAAGTGGGACTCCAGTCTTGCCCTGGAGACTCTTAACTGTTCTGCATACATGCAAAAGTGAGTTCCAAAAAACAAGCTGATAGAAATAAGCTATTTTGCCAACCGCGCACAAGAGTTTTGTGCACTGTCAGCGGTGTGGTGTGGGTGCAAGCCTGCCTACAAGAATGTGAGATTGAGAGCTGTAGACCTAGCTGGCAAAAAGGAAGAGTTTAACAAGAAAAGCTTTTCAGACTTCACAGTTTTTTTTCATGATGATAATGTAGCTGGCTTCTCTGAAGAAACAGAACTATTTGCCTCTTTCTACTCAATGGTTAAAACTACATTTCTTGGGAAAGACTAATAAAATGAACAATAGAACCCTGGAGCCTGCAGAGCTTGGGTCCAGTTTGTACAAAGAGAAAACAAAAACAACCCCAAAAAAGGCTGTCTTCTTAAATTTTGCCACAACGACCTCATGCCTAGAACCACAGGAGGAGGTCCACACATAGCTTGGCCATTAATTACAATTTCTGCATCCTTTTGGTTGTATTTTTTGATGACAAGAACAACTAGAGAAAATCAGAACAGAGAGCTGGGGATCATTCTGAGTGACTTCTTGCTTTCCCTGCCTCGTCTCAGGGGGTGACAGCCCCTGGACTTATTTCTGCAATTTCCTGAACATTTTCCATGAAGTGCTGACTTGCAGTCTGCAGTCTGTATCACTTAGAGCGATATTCAGTATCACAAAGGATCAGATCCCGTAGCAGAATCCAGCCAATCTGGACTTACAACTTGTCAGCAGTAATCCACTGTGAGTAAGGTGACAGAGTACCAAAGATCAGCATGGCTGGATGGTTGGCACATGTGTCCCACATTTTTTGGGGCACATGTATGACTGTGTGTTACATTAATATGCTCTGACTTAGTCTTACGGTAAAGAACTATCAGCCTCCTTCAATAAATTCATTGTGGTTGAGTGCTCACCGATTATCTGTAGGAGTGCAAATACAGCTGTTTGTTAGACATGAGTCATTCATTTAGCTCTCTGTATTGTCAAATACATTATTAGCTAATTTATAGCAGGAGAATCTTTACCTCCAGTATGTGTGATGAGCCTCATTTGAACCTATTTTGCACCTATTCTTGCTTGCTCTGGGTAATGGGTAGTGATGTGTGTGAGCCAGAAAGAACTGCTCAACTTTCATAAACATAATGAGCTTCCAAGAGTGTCAATTTAAAAAAGAAATACGCATAAATTAATTTCTAATTTCTTACTGGTAAATGCAATGTATTTTATGTTGATTAACAAAGACACAATGCCCATGGAATCCTACAAAACCATTTTTTCCCCTACCATGTTTCAGAAGATAAATTTGCTTTAATACTTAGTGTTAGAAACAGCTCAAAAATAAGACATGGCAGTCCTAGAAATCCTAAAGCACTAAATATTAATTTCTCCAAAGGGATTTGATCTCAGTTTTATATTCAGCATTTTTTCTTACTGGTTTATTTGGAGCATATAAAAGTATTAATTTATTGCTGCATTTAATATGGAGAGTGGTGAGTAGCTGGATTTTGAACCAACTTGTCATTGCTGAAAGTGTCAGGGCCGCTTCTTCGATACTTATTGACATTTTTAGTTAAACAATGACAGATATATATACAAACAAGCAGTCGAAGAACAGCACACCTTATGTCAATGAAACAGTGCATAAAATAATCTTCCTGTGAGGACAGAAATTATCACTTTTAAAGAAATTACTCTGATTTTTCAGGTTTAAATCAAAGATGTGTGAGAAGCCACATCTTTCCTTTTCCATCTAGAGGCCACAGGATACAGGAACATACTCCAGCCTCACAGGTAGGGCAAGATTCAGATCAGATGGAGGGGGGCCAGGAAGAAGAAATGAGAATTGCGAGGAACTCAGAGCACATGGGATGTAAGGAAACCCTGGTAGTCTGCCAGTGCTGGTCAAAGAAAACTAAGCAGGAGAAAAATGGTAAGAGTCTGGCTACTTATAAAGGAGTGAAAAACATCTTTTCATATCCACTGAAGATAAAGGAAAAATTTATTTCAAGTAAGAGTGACTTAGGTTTAGATTTCAGGTAAAAACTTTCTAGTGATACAAGTAATCAAACACCAGAATACATTGCCAAGAGAAGCTGTTGAATTTCCTGTGTGAGTCAAGATTTTTAAAAATGCATTGAGAAGATGCCTTCGTGTATAGATAATTATTGCCATCAGAAAGGTGGAAGGACAGACCAGATTTTCTGAAACACAGCATCCTACAATGAAGTCTATTTTCTATGCCTCTGTTGTAGCTATTTTTCCTATGGTCTGGGAGTAAAATAACCAGCTTTAGACCTGAATATATTGGAAGCAGGGAAAAAAAAATCTTACTTTTTTCACATTATCCTGCTTCCCTTTTAATTTTTTCTTTCTGTTTTTTCCTTCTGGATCCATTGAAAAGGGAATGGTTTTTGTCTCACTGCTAGACTAACCCTCTGTAATCTTTCTTCCACATCTGTGCAAAGCTACTCTCTTTCTCTTGTGTGTTTCCAGAGTGCATCCCTGCAAAGTTATACTAAACCCTTTCTTGACTGTGCATTGGAATCATCCAGTTTTCATGACAGAAATAATCCTGTTCCTGCAGAAAATATCAAGATTTGTTCCCAGCTTCTGATCCTCAAGTTAGCAGATGCAAAGTTTTTATTATATGCAGCTTTGGTCACCGTGAACTTGGCAGTGAAAGAGGATTCTAAGTCACTGAACTGCTGTGAGTTTTTCTAAGAACCAGGCCCATACAAAAGTTACTTGCTGTTCTTCCAAAAAAGCCCAGAAGTTTTGTTACACATTTCAGTAGCAGTAGGACTACTTCATTGTACTGGGAAGAGATGATTTACTCTCCTTTTTTTTTTTTTTCTTTCTTTTTTTACTTTGCATGACAGTTCTCATAGAATACTAAATAATGCCAGCAGGATTTAAAATTGAATTCAGAATTATTTTAATTACCTTAAATGTTTTACTTTTTTTTTCAAACTAAATGCATAAATAGGATCTGCTCAAACATGCCTAGCAGGAGGCATTTAAATGCTCATGCAGATAGGCTGTTCCCTGCTTCCTTGTTTGGTTTGGTTTTCCCTTTCTTGTTTAAAAAATCCAGTAGTGAATGAATGAAACATAATTATGCAAATATGCTAAATCCAGTTGACAGGCAGGATGTAGGCAATGCTAAGGCAAAACTGGTAAGCTGAGGGCAACATCTACATTTCATTATTTATTAGGGGCCAGATTTGAAAAGGCATTTGAGCACCCAGAGAGACAGCCAGTCAGTAATATTTACAAAAACACCTCAGTGAATGAGGTGCATTATCCCTGTACAGTTTTACTAGTGGCAATGTGGGGAAATTAGTGGGAGAAATTAGCAAGCACTGGTCCTCCAGATTAATCTACTTTATGAGTCAGCAATCTTATGTGTTTCTCTGAATGCAAACCCCAAATGCAAAACAAGTGTCATGCATACATCTACACTCTCGTTTTTTTAAAATTACTGTATGCTTATGTAAGAAAAGAACATTTTGCACAGTATATAGAAACTCTGCTAGTGACAGTTTTACCAGTTCATATTGAAATGCTGTAGGAAATTATAGATCATGAGCTATAATTTTAGTGGCAAACCCAAAAGTTATTTCCAAGTCTCTGCAATGGTGTGTCATAAATCTGGTCAAAGAGAACATGACAAAGAACTTACATAGTTAGCATTTTTCTCCTGTAAGGAACTGAAGAAAAACTGGGGAAAAAAAAATAGCAATGGCACTATTGTTTCCATGTGCAATTTCTATGTGCAATTTATGACAGCTTCTGACGCCGCTACTTATGGATACTGACCTTTGTAAAGGAATAAGGATGCAAAGCTTCATATGTTGTGGTAGATTAACCATTATGAACGAATTAATTGAGTGGAGGATTCCAAACAAAATAAACTCTAAAATTTGTCAGTTTTAGCAGTTTGCTGTAAAACTCACATGACAAATTTGTTTTGGGTCCAATCTATTGAACAGTCACATTACTGAGTTGGACAATGAATTATGGAGTACACATAAAACTGGCAGATGGCATCTTTCTAGGAGGGATTCCAAGCACTTGGGAGGACAAGATCAGTACTCATATTGATCCTAAAAATGTTGCTCAAATACTCCAAAACCAACAATACGAAATTCTAAGGGATGCTATGCTTGGGAAGGAGGAAAACCAACAGAGTTTTTGAGATGGCTGAACAGAAAAATATCTGGCAGCAATGATGAGTTAAAATATCTTTATGTGTCTGAACATTATGTCAAGTAAAAATACCAGTGCCATTCTGGAGTGTGCTAGGTGGCATGCCATAAGTTAGAGATGCAGGTCTTTATTCTGGCCTGTGCAGTAATAACAGGACTTCAGCTAAAATATGTGGTCAGGTTTTGAGGATAGCATTTTAAGAAAATATGCAGTCTAACTAAAGTGCAAGCCAAGAGCATAAACACTGCTAAGATGTTTAAAAATGTGACAGAAGTTTGAAAGAAATGGGTTTGTTTAGTTTTGAAAAGAGTGAGGAGCAATTCAGTAATGATCTAATATTTTAAAAGATTCTATAATCAGTCATCAGTTACTCTTCATGTTCACCCAATGTAAAAAAGAAATCACAGCCTTAATTTTTCAAAGGGGAGAAAAAGGTTAGATTAGATTAAATTAGACATTACAAACAAAAAACAACTTTCCATCTGCAAAGGCTTTTAAGGACTGAAAGAGGCTGCCTAGGAAGCTTCTTTACTTCATAATTGAAGACTTCTGTGAACAGATTAGAAAAAAATCAGATGGTCTGAAAATATTTGGCAATTTCTCAAAGCAGGGATAGCTGAGTTTTAAAGATGATTTTCATTCCTGCATTTCTATGATGCTACTGCTAAAGCCCTTAGAAAATAATATTAAATTACCCAAAATCCGTATTTACTTATTTTAAGTAACTCACATTTACAGAAACGATTCAATGCATTCAGAAATTCATATTGATCATGTCAATTGCAGAAAGTCCCTTTGGAATTTACATTCCAGTGTGGAAGGCTTCATTCAAACAAACAAACAAACAGACAGACAAACCAACAAACAAACAAACCAACCTCTTTTTACTTGCCTCAGAAAATGCAGGGAGAGTTTATATCCCTTTGAAATAAAAGCATGATTTGTATTGGTTAGAAGAGGGAAAACTGTGTTCAGGATTGGGATTTGTTATGCTTCTTCCTGGAGAACTGCACTTGGATCAGCAGACTTGCAAAAATTGCAAGTCAAATTTAGTAGGACTGGCTACCTATTAAGCTCATAAAACAATGTGTGTACATCAATTGAATGCTTATTTAAAATATTATGATGCACAGGTATAATGCTATAATTTTTTGGGTATTTTGGAATGTAGAATTTTCAGAGGTATTTCTAAAGGTACTGCGTATAACCTTGTCACTGAAGCGTTATATCCTCTTAAACTTATGCAGTGGAATAGCATTTTTAGCTAATAAAACTCTTAAACTTGTACTCTTTCTGATTGCCAGTGCCAAAAATCCTGCTAATAAAGTAGCCTTATCTGAACAGTAAGTCACGACAGACAGATTGCAAAGATTAGCATGTCTGTAATCTACATGCAAGTAATTTGATTTGAAAACAGAAGGACTTGCAGAAGGAAACTTTTCCCAGGTGCCAATGTACTTTAAGTAGGCATTAGTAACATTGTAAATATTACAATTACACACATTTCAAAGGAAGTCAAATAGCCTTTCCCTTTAACCCTCTGCCAAGTTTAATTCTTCCTAAAATTACAGAGTGGCTGCTCTTCAGACATTGAAGTGATCTACCATATAGATAACCAATATGCAGTTAGTAACAACAGCACCATGCAGATCCATGGCAAAAAATACAGCAGCCTGCTCAAAATTAGGTTTTATGTTTATGACTTTCTAAGATCAAGAGCTGCCTCTTCCTCCTGTCTCACTGTCTTTCCTTTCTCATACCTGCTGTATTCAGATCCCTTTTACAATAATGATGTTCTCATTGTGAGCATGTGCTTGAGACCTTACTTATACCTTATAGGCTAATGATTGGCTTTACCCTGCCGAACATGAAGGTGTCAGTAGATATTAATAATACTGTGAAAGAGATAACAGTATTTCCATAAATTGACCTTCTTGATGATGACTTCACCCCATTTTCTTCAGTTCAGTTTAATGACTTGAAGTGTGTTCGGTGATGAAACCATTCCCAAGCATAAATTATTCACTACAGGAAAAAAGTAGTAGTTCCATTTTGCAATTTTCCATCAGTGGCTGAACCTCTGTAGGTGAATTGTCTGCAGAGGCAGAACAATTCTTCTAACCCTCATAAACTTATTCTCACCCTTTTTAAAACAAGACAGCAAAGAAAAAATTGAATGAGGAGAAAAAATATTTTCTTCGAAATAAATGTTGATCCGTCCATTTGTGCTCTTAAATATGTGTGTGTACATATACATATACATATACATATACATATACATATACATATACATATACATATACACATACCACGTAGAAAAAAGAAACATCTTTTAAAATACATTTACTCTAGGTTATTAACAAGGAACTTCATTTAAAAGATACAAATCAAAGAGCTGGATTAGAACCAACATGACCATAAATATTTTAAATGCTTGACATTACATACCAGACACAAATAAACAGAGAAGCAAACTATAGCTAGTATTTTTAAAGATAAAAATATTTACCATCTGCATGTTAATATTTTCATATTCAGTACTAGCTTTTTAGCTAAATTTTTGAAACTATTATTTTCATATTATCTCTCTATTACTTATTATATCACACTGCCACATTCACCTGGAATTTGATGCAGAAAAAAAATCTCTGCCTTTTTGCAGTGAGAGTTTTTCCAGGTGGGATGTACAATATTTGCTGTCCTTCCCTGGTGTTTTTCCTGATCTGTTTTCTTGACATCTTGCATGTGCTGGAGAAGGTGGGGTAGAGACATCCTGCTGCTGGACCGCAGTGTCTGCTGCTGTCTGAGAGAAATGTGCTCAGAGATGAGTTGTAAATTCTCAGCCAGATCATAAGAATGGGCACTGTACAGGGAACCCTGTTTGGAGCTCCAGAATGCCTGCTTTCTGATTTATATGTATTTTTTTAATACACATCACAGCCCTAACAGACTGAACTTTTGGGGTACAAGGTCTGTTTAAGCTTATACACTGTCATGGATGGAAACGACTCTTGAATATATGTTGTGCATAAAGTCAGAGAGCTGTGATTTCATTCCCTCAGCACAATTTGGTCATATGATAACAGGCCTGTAGAGGGTGGAAATTCTGCAGAGATTTTTGTAAATTACTTTCCCACTTAGGCACATTAAAACACCAAAACATTTCCTTTCCTTTTACAATTTATCCTTTCAAAGATATCCCTTTCCCTGATGCTATTGGGACAATCATTTTTTTGTCAGAAGTAAGAAGGTAGGATATGAGGAAATAAAAGGAAAAATTGCTGTATATATAATATACATCATAATCTTCTGGTATTCAAGGGAATATAATCTTATATTAGGAACTACCTGGCTGTTCCAAGAGGTCCCAAATTATGAAGATTTAAATCAAACCTGGTAGACCATCATATTTTAGCAATTTGATGGATTTTCTCTTGCCTTTTACCCTTATTACTGTGTAACCGTACAGAAGTTGTAATTCCTGAAAAGTCCCAGAATGGTAAATGCTGTTCAGATCTGGGCACTTGCTGGTTTCTCCGCTTTGAAAGGTAATTGAATGGGAACAAGTACAAGTGCAATTGAATATGTAGGCTAGAGGCACTAAGTTGCAGCCTCAAAGAGGTCATGCAGAAATGAATTTTTAAAAAGGACTATAAAATTGCATCTAAGATAGATGGGGTGCAAAAGCAATATTTAAATGAAATTGTTATGGATATAAGTCACTTGCCAGGCATTCTAACTATTTCCAACATAAAATATGTTTTCACTTCATATATAAAACATTGTTATTATTCACATCCTGTGTCATGTTAACATATTAAAACTTAAATGTTTAATGCATATATTAAAATTTTGTGTCATCATTAACACCGCTGATGAATACCCTTTAACAAAAATAATGGAAAAGATATGTCAAGGCAGATAATTTTTACAATTAGAATAAAAATATGTAACTTAAAGTGTGATAAGATAGAACCACTTAATTCAAAGTTTCACAATCCCCTCTCCTTGCTCATGGGAATCCAACTGCCATCTGTTTTCCTATTAAATGACATTTCAAATACTTTATTATAAACATAAATCACATTTCCTTTTGAGAAGGCAAATGACAAACTAAATTTGAGGTCTGACTTGCATTTCTATGCTCTACCCAGGACTAAATAGATGAGCAGTTGCTATATAGATTGTATTTGATGGATAAACAAAGAGAGGCAGTAGGTTATGGAAAACATGTCACTTAGAGCTGACATCTGCTCTCATAATTCGTGAGTGTCTTACCCTGCCGTGTCACCTCTGCAGACATCAGTTCTCCATCCTGGCTCACAACATCCAGGGGAAGAGATTTACTCTTTTTTAAAGTCAAGCTGCCTCCTGTAAAATGCACACCTTTCCCTAATGGGGGAAGTTCTCTTCTGTGTGGTCAAGTAGCCAGGGAGAAATACCCTCAGGAGTGGGGATGAGGTGTGCAGAACAACATGCAGCTGCACAGGAGCAGGAAAGGATTGGCAGGGAGATGGGGCCAGAGGAAGCTCAGGCTGCCCTTTGTGGGGATGCCATAGTGTGGGTGAGACTATTCCAGCCAGCAAGGTGCCACCAGCATGGTCCCAGCTTCATGGTCACTGGGTGTGTTCAAATGGAGCCTTCCAGAGAAACTTTTTTTTCCACCACCAATGATTTCCCTCCCTGACATGCAGGAGGTGTTGGTGCTGGCAATCCATCAGCCCTTCTCCCATAGACCCACGCAGAGCGAGAGCAGGCATGGGTGGCACCGGGGCAAAACCTCTGTTTGACCAGCAGGGTAATACATCTGGGCTAGATATTTTAATATAGAGACATGGCTAGGTTTTGTCTGCACCAAATTTAGAGATACCCTTGGACCCCACTGGATTCATCTGAATTAATGAAACAAGGGTTCACTAATTAAGGCTTTACAAGTGGAGAAAGGAAATCAATTATCTTAGTAAAATTGCTGAAAACTACAAGGTGCAACATACTAAAGTGGGAATCCCTAACATTTACATCACATAATTTCTAGCTCTTACAGTTTAGCTACTATTTTTATAAATATCAGGTGTTTGGGTATTTTTTTCCCTAAAAACACATTCTTACAATCAAGTGGTTAAAATATTATCTCAACTTTCATTTTAAAATGGTGCACTTATTGATCATACAGCTGTAGAGAAAAATGTAAGGATTTGACTCTTCAGGGTCCACAATTGAAAAGACAAGCAAATAAAACTTTAAACATTTTTTTCTCCTTTGGTAAACTTCGGGGGTTGTAACTGACTTCAGTATTCAGTGACCCGACTCAAGTTTTCTGAAAGCTGGGCATTGGCAACATCAATGCTCTTGTTCTGCAAGACATATTGTCAGCACATATTTGGAATTACCTCCATAATTCATTTATGAGTTACACATTGAACCCAAATACATACTGAAAAAATTCTTTACCATGTCATTCGTTTTTATTTGGGTGATGAGTGTTTACAATGTGTAATGAAGTAACATAAGCTGCTCTCATACTGTAGTATGCTTTTGATTTTCCTCTCTTATTGTGGGTGACAAAATTAGTTTAGCCTGATTATTAGCCAAATTAATTGTAATGGGGAAGGGAGCGTCCCACTAGAACACCAAGAATAAACTTAATTTCACTCTCTTTTTTGTGATGCAAAGCAGTAAATTAGTTTAGATACTTGCTTTCTACCTAGTATTTCTCTGTCTTCCACTGGCACAAAATTATTTAGGAATAGTTGTTTAATGATATTTTTTTCAGATAGATTAACCACATTTATTTTCAGAGAGAAAGAGCAAGAGGGCTTTCTAGAGCTTTAAAAATTCCTGCACATAACTCTCACTTTAAAAAACATATCTCTTAGTATATTTTAATCTTCCTCTGTCACTCAAAGACCTTTTTTAGTTGGATCTTTCTTAGAAAACTAAAGGATTTGAAATTTTTTTGGTTTTGTTTCAGGTTTTAGGAGCATCAGAAATATTAAATTTGTCCTTTTGTAGTTTGGCTTAAAAATAGGTTTTTTAAGTTAGCTAATTTGATGCTGATATTCATGATACCTTAATAAAATCTACAGGAACAACTAATCATGAAATATGTAAGTTTTTCCTTATCCTTTCTAGAATCAGTTGACTTAATGTTAGCCAATCTAAATTTAAGGAAAAAAAAAAAAAAACAAAACCACAGCAATTTTCAAATTATCAGAGGCCGAAAGAACTTTTGAAGGAAGGTTGTTTCTGAAAGAATTCCATGACACAGAAAATATCTACCAATAGGCAAGAAAAGAGGAATATTCAGTTCTAATAACTAGTGGTAAAAATGCCAGGCATTTTTTAAGACAACCTGACATTAAATTCAGGTGAATCTGATAAATACATGGAATGCGAATTATAAGAATTGTAACTTTATTAACTGTTTAACATGTCATTTTCTGACACTGAAATCAGTAAAGGAAAATAAAATAGGGCTACTTTCTATAAAAAACTTCTACGTCTTTATTTATCAATTTTTAATCAGTTAGGCATAAAGCACTACTCTTAAAAAAGAAAATTATAAGAAAGTATATCCTTAGTTTTTGAAATACAAGGATTATAACTATAACAAATTCTCTGAAATTAAGTTAAATCGAAATGGTCTTTTACCCTGTAAAAGACCCTGTCTAAAAAGGCTCATCAGGAATATAGTGTAAATGTCAAAAAAAGGGAAAAATAATACCTGAGAAGTTATGGCAGACCTAATAGTGTTCCTATAAAAATAAATGCAGAAAATTTGACTATAACTTTCATTTAAGTAATATATATTTTGGAAATAAAAAACTTTCATTAAAATGCTGAATTAAAAAAAAAAAAAAAGGAAAAACCCAAAACCATGACAGAGCTTATAATTATGATATCACCATGAAATTGGAGGGAACATATCAGGAAAAAACTGTTACACAATTCCCCATGCTCATGCTTATTTAGGAAAAAACAAACGCTGTCATATGAAATATTGTAGGTGTACATCATGGATTACTGAATAAAAATGCATATGCATGAAGGTGTAGTGCAATTTCAACTTCACAATGTTTTGTCCTGAAATGTTAATAGGGTTAATAGCTTTAGAAAGAAATCAGGCAACATTTGCCTATAAATATTTTCTGGAGCATTTATATTCTGCAGCAAATAATATTCTAAAAGGCTTTTCAAAGGATCATAAGGGAGATACAATCACCATATTTTATTGAATTCGGTTATGCATTCCCTTACAGATTACCTTGGAAAATCCCAGTGTACATGATAATACAAATCAAAACAGCTGCAGTTTTATCCATCGCACTACAAACAGAGACCTACTGCAGTCAGTGCTGACTACCAGAGTTGTCAGATTAACACACCGGGGCAACTGAGCCAGAGAGGTGATTTCCTCTTCTCAGCGTGCAACTTGATAGTGTTTCACAAATCACTGCTCTGTACCTGTTTTCTGCAGTTGAATCCAAAACCTGCCTTCTGTATTCCTCTGTATATATCTTCATGGAACCAGATACACATAAAACATCACTTTGCAAATCTCAGCTTCTTAAATACAGCCGTGCCTACCTGGCCTGATGGCAGCAGCCCTGAGCACCTGGCATGTCCCACTGCTGCCAGCAGTAGCAGCTGAATTGTCAACATAGCTCTGGAGTCAGCGTGGGTACCAACATGGGCACAACACAGGCAATTTGGGCAGGCAGGGGACCACCCTCTGGTGATAATACCACTAGCACAAAATGTCCTGGATTACCTGAAATAAGACTGAAGTGCTCTTACTTTCTAAAAGAGGACAGCTGCACACAGACAGGGAACTGGAGATTATCTGTGCCCCTTCAAATCTTCTGAAACATGCCTAGGAATTTCTCGGGGTGATGTTGGCTGGTGGTGCTAGCAAGTCCAAAGCAATGGAAGAGCCCAAACTAACAATTTAATAGCACAGAGGGTCAGTGTCCAATCCTAAAGAATATTCCCTGGCAGGTTTCAGTACAGCAGCATGAGTCTGGCTGCAGAAACCACATTTACTTTCCTATCAATAAAGTATTAGAGACAATTTTTTTCTTCAGCAGCTGTGGGAAAGTAAAACCAGAGAAAAGCATTCAGGTAAGATGAAAAACTGTGTTTCAGTGTTTAATGGCAGTAGACAGAGTATCATGAATATTTTTTCCAAACACAGTATATTTCACTCACACTTAAGGCAACCCAGTGTTTCTGTGGCAAATCTCAAACCAAACTTCCCAGTTTATTTTCAGAATAAATGAGTGTTTAATTAAAAGCTGCCAGTTATAGACAAGTTTGGGTTTATTTCTATATGAATATTTAGTCAGTTAATGCACTGGAAATCAGCATTTACTGATGGAAGGGTAACACATAGTTCTAAATGCCATCAAAATAGAAAGTAAAGGAGGGAAACTCACACAGCAGTGTTCCTGGTGAAATTAAAAACATGATGTGTAGTGATTTCAACTAGCCACCAGGTATCAAGGCCAACAGGCTGAGTTGCTCTAAATACACATAACAGGGATGGGGAAAAGAGCCTTTTCACACTCCTGAAGCTTTCTTTTATCAGTCTTCTCACACAGGCTTGGTGTGACTGTTGTTTTGAAAGGCTGAGGTCAAATATTCAATTTCGGAGTTCAGGTTGTTTTGCCCCTTTCCTGAAGAGCAGCCACTGTCTGTTATTTCCTGCAGGGCACATGTCAAGCCCATCTCAGTGGGGCTGGCTCTCCTTTCTGGAAGGCTTTCCCAGGGAAAGGGAGGCTGACTACCCTCGTGATGATAGCTGCCACTTCCACCGCTTGCAGTAAGGAAATTCAGCTTGACTCAGGGAAGGGGGCTCCCTCCTGATTTCCACAGACAGGGATTGCAGCAGTAAGCAATAAATGAAAGGGGGAAGTGGAAGACATTCTGGAATGCCAAGGGGAAAGTACTTTGAGAGTGGTTGAAGAGGGCTGAAGGGATGGGTCTGAAGGGACTGTGAGAAAAGGGTGCATGAACATGAAACATGGGGAAAGGGTGTCAGAAAACAGACAGGCACCATGTAAATGTAGGCTAAAAGAGAGTGTGGGGTCTCTAGGTAGAGTACAGGATGCAATCCGTACATAGAAAATTATTGCAGTGCTAAGCCTTTAAAAATAATTGCACTGCAAAACTTCTGTTGAACATGAGGTGCTAATTAATTGCTAATATGTACATATGTATGCATTCTTGTAAAACATATTTGTCATTGCAATGTCTGTAGGTAATACATATACACTATATAATACATATATATCTATATTTTTTTATTTTCAGGGTTTCAGCAGTACAGGGTGTTTCAGCACAGTAGAGTTGATTCATGCTTCCTCTGCACACAGAACAAGAAAAAGAGAAATTTCACTCTTTTAAAGAGTCAGAACACAAAAACAATTTTTTAAAAATGGAGCAACAGAGAGACTAAGAAAGCACCTCTGTCTCTAAAACAAATGGAAATTGAAGGCAGTCCTGAGGATTAACCTTGTAGATTAACAAGAAAAGAAGACACCATTAGCTTAAAAAAGTTACCCAGTCAGGAGGCCAGGCAGTTGTTTCATCCTCCAGTACAACTGGATATGGTATTAGCAGCTTTTTCACATGCAGAAGTGTGAGTTGTCCAGACACCTCAAAATGTAAAATGCAGTGTTGCAGGCATTTTCCTTCTGTCCATAAGCATTTCATCCAGTTGTCTACCTGTGTACAGGGCTATACCCACACACAACATATGTGTACATACATTATATGTGTTTACATACAATAGCTATCTTAATGCTTGCTGAGCTTAAATACACACACATTTACAAGGTATTTATTGAGAGAGCTACTGCCTCTTGATTTCCTTTTGCATTTTAATAAAATCAGCCTTTCTGAAGAAGCTAATTATGTAGAGCTTCTCTGTATCTCATAAATCTCACTCATCTTACTCCAATAAAAAACTGGAACACAACCTGCTTTTAGATTGCTCTGACCAGGAAGACCTGGAGAATGTTCCCCCACTCAACATCATTTCAATTCATCTTTATTTTACTTTGCTAGAAAGTGCGTCTTTGTAACTCGCGGTGCTGGGTGAAGTGCCCTGCTGTGACACGAGACGTCGGGTTCTGTCAGTCACATCAACTGATGTGATGTGACGGAGCCTAATGTGATGGGACCAATGCCCTGCTGAATGTCTACTGTGTCACTGTGGTATTCAGGGGCTGGTTTCTCTGAGAAGAAATGCAGTGAAGGAAGCCAGGCTTCCCACGCCTGATGAAGCTAAATTATTTTGTAAATGAAAATGCAATAACATGTTTGCTGCATATTCAGGCGCAAGTAGCATATTTGGTATGTTTTGTTTTTCTAGTTGTTTGCCATGGCATACAAATGATATCCAGTCGTGAATTTGGCATAAGTTTTCTGTCCATTCTGTAGAGCTCTGACTAGGGTCTATTTGAGGGCAGGACTGGAGCGCCGCCTCCTGGAGTGCTGCTCTGCTTGGGAAAAATGCTGTTTCTGGAAGACCCATCCACTACTCCCTGACTGGGTGCCACAGTGCCAATTGGAAGGTCTCCTCCTGCAGCCCCTCCATGTTCAGAGCCAACAGCCACTGCTTTTGCTAGCAGCTTTTTCACACCAATCCTACTCTATGCCCCTGATCCTCAGCAACAAAATGTCTTGAGGCAGCTTGTCCTAGTGGCAGTTCCTCTCAGAATGCAAACTAGTCTCTGAAAAAGCACCATAAAGTTTACTCAGATCTTAAAAATGTTTCCAGAACACTTCCAAGGAAATAAACCCGGTAATCACTCATTAAGACATCACACTTAGCAGAAATGTTGACTTTTAAGGATATGGCAGTTGTCACTGCCACTCCTTTGGCAGTGACAGCCCTCAGATCTCTCTACCTTGTTCTTATTAGCAGTCCTTCCACATGAGAGAGCCACAGGAGCTAGTGAAGCCCATAAAAGAAACTAAGTCAGTCCTGTCCTTGTCATCTGCCAGCAATACAGCTCCCAGTGAAACTGGATGGGTAATAAATTATCTTTTTCTCAAGTCAGCTCCAGGTGAGGGTTCTAGCAAGAATTTTTATATATTTTGGCTAAATGCTCCACTCAGTGAAATGTGGACCATCCTGACACTGCATTATCCATTATCACTAGTTTCACTGTAGTGATCTTAAACAATTGCTCTGGCACTAGGCAGCTATTTCATTTTAAGATAAAGCACATTTTACAACAATTTTTCAAAATGTCTTTACATGGATCACCTTGATCACAGAGAAATTGCTGATTAGCTTTTTACTCCTAACCCCTTCAGTTTATGTACATATTGGTTACAGTAGAAATGCACTCCCGTTTATTATTCTCATTATGGAGTAGCCCAATAAATAGCATGCAGCAGTGTTGCAGGAACAGGGAAAGCCCTTTGGGTTACATATAGATATAAATGAAACATCTTGTGTCAGAATCCATGGAAATGTGCAAGAAAGATGGTATGTATCTTCTGGCACAATTTCTTAGGTATATATCTTCTGGCACAATTTCTTAAGAACATTTCAGCCATGTTGCTATTAGACAAAACCTTATTTAAAAAGAAACTAGCAAATAAATCCCGACTCAATCAAACTATCAATTTTTATGCAGCTAAACAATCAATTTATGCTTCTACCCCATTTAAGAGTCTCAAAAGTATTGTATGTTCCATCACTGGAACTTCTTTGTTTTTTATTTTACATTGGAAATTACCGGCTTGGAGAAAGGTGGACAAGCACATCAAAAGGGAAAAATAAGCCAAAAAGCTTGCTTTTAAGGAAGGCATCATTGGGATTATTTGTTGCTAATACAAAATGTGTTATCTTGGTAGAAAACAGAAAAAGAGCTGGGTGGAGAAGCACAGAGAGAGAGATGGAGAGCAAACCTAAGAACTGGAGCTTAAAAGGGACTTGGAAAGTATTCATTTCTATGAGCAGAATTCACAAAGCCAAGGTCCACAAACAAAAAACAGAGGAAGCTGTGTGTCTCAACAGTCCCAACACTGAGATGGGTGGCAGAGGGGTTGTCAAAATGAACTCATACCAAATGCTGCTGCATGGAGCACATGAACAACACCTTCCTCCGCTGCCATACAAAGCTGCCAACCTGCAGCATTGAGTCAAGCAGGATTTTAGAACTCTTACTTTAAGCCAAGGTATTGTTTCTTGTACTTAAAACTATAAATCAGTCTTTTGAATGTAGATGACTGTCTCATTCCTCATGATGGGAAGATGAGCTGGCGGAAATATCATTCCTCCTGGGAAGTAAGTTCAAACACTTTCAAACTGGGTGCATGGCTCAGGTTTCCCAGTCATGTGCAAGAACTCCACCCTACTAATCAACTCCCATTTTCCAAAAGGCAGACTTTCCTTTTTGACTGCACCACACCCCTTCCCCTCAGGCCTGCACACCGCGTCTCTGACTGACAGTGAGTGTGCACTGGGGTAATGACAGCGCTGCTGGGTGCACTCCTATCTCCCCAGGCCCATCACATCTGAGATTCAGATGTAAAAAACCCTACAGGGCTTTGCCTTCGTGGTGTTCTGTCCAACTGTGATAAGGGCAACCCTGCATGCATGTGGTAACATCAGTAAGGCTATAAATAAGTTTTGTGGTGTAAACAGAGGTTCCTGGATAGGCTCTCCTACCCTTAATAGTTTGGCAATGTAATTGTTATTTATTTTTTAATCGTTCCCTTTGATTTAATTGCCTATATGCTCCCTAGGGTACATTTTAATTACCAAAGTACTACTTTGAATCCTGGCTAAATACTTCCACATAGAGGTGAGTCTTGAAATTCAGGAGAAGGTGAGTTCCTCATTGCTGGACAGTGGCCCACAGTTTGAAATCCAGGATTTACAAGGTACAGGTAAAATTGTCTCATTCATGGCATAAGTGGAGAGGGTTGGTGGAAGGGAGGTTAAGAGGGTGACATCTACCTATTTTCTCCTTACCCATTAACATGCACAGATGGGTGTGGTGACCATGTTCCAGCACAATTCCAGGGGCAATCACAGTGCACTGTGTCCCACCTGCATTTCTACAACAGCTGCTGGAGAGATCAAAGCTTGCAGGCAGGAATTTCCAGGAACTGGCTGTTGGCTGCCAGCACTGCTCCTCTGGGATTTGGGACTGGTTGATGCTGACATCACAGCTGCATGCTCTAGTGCTCCAGCACTGGATGGGGAGACTGCAATCCTGTATGAAGAATGTTGTAAGAGCATCATGGGTTTGACTCCAGAGGAGATGGAAATATTTCTGTTGTGGACATGGTCTCTGACAGGGCGCAATGAAATCGCCCTCACATGCGATGGCTTTGGGAAAAGCTGAAAAAGCTTTGGGAGTTGTCCAGGAGGGGGGTCACTGGAGGGAATGGCTGTGCCTTGGCAAGGAGAGGACATGCATGATCTAATAGGCATTCTCCACCTCCAGTATTTATATCTCCATAATTATTGGTAAGGAATGAGGTAGGGAAAGACACAGCCATTGATGGATTAGGATGCTACTTAATTTTCATTATGTGTCTCTTCAGATGGAAAATGAGACCTTATAACCTTCTAGCAAGCTCCCTGCTAGAATCTGCATTGTGGATTCTGTAAAAATGAGGCTGTTTAGACACTTAAGGATGCTTATTTACTCTTTGTGCAAGTGGCTGTTAAATGGTGCTGTTATATCTAATATTTAGGCACTTCTGCTTGTGCAGAGACAGCAGCAGCCCCAATGGGATAGGCAGAACTGCAGAGAGCAGTAAAGATGCTTCTGTCGCGGTATCTTGGCTAGTCTTTCTTCAGAGCAGGATAGCAATTATAAACATTGACTTTGAGTGGTAAATATGAATATTAAAGGGACAATTACATTTGCAAAGGAAAAGAAGATTCTGTAGCTTGATTAGTCTTAAGGCCATCTCAGATAAAATTATTTTTTTCTTTCTATGACTATTTCTAGGACACTTGACTCTTCATTACACACAGTGTAACAAACTCAGGTCTTGCTATGATATCCATTCATTTTGTGTAGCCTTTTTCCTGCCTCTTGCTGCTAGTGACTCCTCCTTTAGTTTCAATCTTGAAGGAATATAATATAATAATAGAATAAAATTTTATTTAATCTTCCTGTGTGCATATAGGTCCCAAATGCTTGGAAGAGGAGCAGAAAATATTATTTTGTCTGGGACTTTTAACAGGCACAAGAAAAAGCGACAGAAATTGTATTTGAAGTGTGGACATTGTACATAAAATAATTACATTTCATGGCTTTTCCTTTTGGGGAAAAGAAATGACATTATAAAAGTAGTTTCCATGGGGTGGGAATTTCAAAAGTGCCAAGCATACACAATTGGGACCAGATTTCTAGAAGGCTTTAGCTCTGGCATAGTAATAAGTGGCCAGATGTCCAAAGAGCTCTAAACACTAGATTGTGAGCATTTATAAAAATCTGGCCTGTATTTAAGAGCATAAATGGGAGCTGAGCTATTTGGAAAAATCTCACCTCCATGCTGGGTGTTGAGCTGGCTTGAAAAATAAGTCTTGGTCTGAGGCTGTTTTGGTGGAGGGATTTTTTGTTTTGTGGGTTTTTTGGTCTTGTTTTGTTCAGAGATTTTTTTCTGTTGTTTTTAAAAGAGAGTTGGTCTTGTATGTCATTAAGTTGTTTACTGGTTTTGTGGAGTTTTTGCTTCTAAGCACATATTTCAGTTCATCCAAACAGTCCAGTTGCCTTTAAGCAATATTGATGTGCTTAAAACTAAGCATGTCCTTTGTTAGGCTGGAGATTAAATTTATTTTTTAAAATACTTCCCCATTTAACTGTGAAATGTACAGTGTCTTTACCAACAGGCCACATGTGTGGAGGAGGTGAGAGTGAATGGGGGCCAGTCACAGGAAAGCAAAGCTTATCTCAGTGTCTGTGGCTGTGTAACTCTGCAAGTGTCTTCTCAATGAGCTCTAAATATTAAGGTTGAGCCACAAATAAACATGAGAAAGTTTTTTGGTTAACTATTGACAAAATTTCTTCTGGAGCTGTGCAGCAAGATTCGAGTAGGCTAGAAATGTGCTGGAGCAAGTCCAGAGAAAAGCAATGGAGCTGGTGAAGTGTCTAGAGAGTAAGTCCTATGAGGAACAGCTTAGAAAGATAGGGGTATTTAGTCTGGAGAAACTGAGACCCAGAAATGTCCTTATCACTCTCTACAACTACCTGAAAGGTGGCTGTAGCCAGCTGGGGTCAGTCTCTTCTCCCAGGTAAGAAGTGACAGAACAAGAGGAAATGGCTTCAAGCTGTGCCTGGGGAAGTCCAAGCTGGACATCAGAAGAATTTTTTCACTGAAAGGGTGGTTAAGCATTGGAACAGACTGCCCAGGCAGTTGGTGCAGTCACCAATCCCTGGAGGGGTTCAAGAAGCAGCTGAACGTGGCACTCAGTGATGTGGTCTAGTTTATAAGGGGGTGATCAGTCAAAGGTTAGACTAGATGATCTTGGAGGTCTTTTGCAACTTTGATGATACTGTGATTCTTTGAAAATTGACCCATACCAAAAGAAACAGCATACACATATTAAAAAAAAAAAAAAAATTTACTCAGGGTAGTGAAAATGGGCACTCTCCATTCCCTCTGAAGCCCGAGTGTTGGTTAGAGCATTGAAGGGTAAGGTAATATATCTTCTATTTCTTTTAGAGGAATATATATCTACTTTAGGTATCAATTCAGCTTTGGAGAATAATTTAGTCATAATTGTAAATGGCATTCTAACAAAAAAGGTCATCAGATTTGACAGCATTGGATTGACTTATGGAAAACTAAGGCTGACTTTCTGATGTTAAAAATTTTAACCTTTTCCAGCAGCTACTGATGCCAGGAATCTGCCACAAGTTTCCATGAAGGTAGGAAGAGATAGGAGCACAGAACTGCCTTCACAATAAGCAGTTCTTCCAGAATATCCCAGCAAAGCTTACATTGAATATTGCATCCTATATATAAGCCTAAAGCTCTTATCAGATATTGAAAAGGCATGGACAACAGCTCTTGTACAGGATTGAATGGATTGCAGGTCAGGCGATCTCAAGGTTGGCTGGTGGATGAGATAAACACCTCTCATCACTATGCTGGATCAATCCCTACTTAAATGCTGGATTTATGACTGCTTCTCCCATCCATTTTCAGAATCTGTCATTGTTTCTGCTTTGGCTCAGGGCCAAATTAAGTTGTTCTACTATAAGTCAATGTTTAGAGCCCCAGGTCCTGGAGTAGAAAGTGATTTCACAACCTCTGCTCTCAATTAAAAGAAAATACAATTTCTGTGAATCAGTGTTTGTCAGGGTATTGCACGTACTTCCTTCACATGTCCATGCCCTGATCTCAGGGCTTTCAAAAAATGGGGCACTGCAATATATAGCCCTGACTGAAATATTTTCTGGAGATGACATGACCTGATTCTTAATTCCTAATTCTTCTGTTCCCAACTTTTGGGCATGGAAAGAATAAAGGGACAGGATGAGCAGTCCTGTCACAGGCATCCAATTTCACTTCACAGCTGAAACCACCACATCTCACAGCCCCCATGATTTTTTTTGAAGCGTTGCAGTGTTTTCCTTCCACAGAAAACCTGAAATTTCATGGGCTGACGAGATTCCAATCCAGCAGGCCACTATTGTGTTGAAATGCCACCCAGGCATGGGTGTGGCCAAACTGTGACAGAGAGGTCAGCACTTTCCAACATCTCCAGGTCTGCCAATCTCAGAGCTAGAGAAACCCACAGGGAGCAATTTTTCATCTTCTACATAAACTCCTTTTGGGAGCAGTTGTTTTTTTCCAGAAGAAAGTTGCTAAGCGTTTCCATACGACAGCTTTATTTTCTGTCCATCAGCAGCACAGTGCAGGCAGACTGCTGTGTCAGGCAGCTACCATGAACATGTGTCTTGGAGCTCCACCAAGCCTTTTTCCCGTAGAGATTTTGCTCAGTTCTGCTGGAGGTACTGAACAGCACAGTAGCTCTTGCCAAAACACTTCTTTGTGCATTTATTTGGAGTATATGAAATAGCTGTTCCTCTAGCATGGATCCACTCCTATTCACCTGCATTTTCCTTTTTTTTCTTTTTCTTTTAGAAATATAATGTCAGTAGAGAATTAAAAAGAAAGCATATGCAAAACTAACCCAGCTAGTACTGACAGCTGGACTAATCTTAAAGGTATTCAGCATGAATGTCTTTCTGTAGATGGGTCCACAAAACATCTATGCACACATTTTTAACCTTCTGTGCCACAGAAATTGTATCCCTGCCGACCCTCTGTGGCCTGGTAAGAAAAAGCTGGGGTGCAGTAGCACAACTCCTTATTTATGTATCCACATCCACTGATCTTCCTCTGGTTAGACAGGCAACCGTGACTGCAAACTCCCAGACAGGAGCAGAACCTTGTAACTCCAAAGCAGGCATTTAAGTGGGAGGAGCAGCCTTCTCTGCCTGTCTTACTCAAATTCTTGCACAAAACCTTTACTGAGAAAAAAGTGAACCACAATCACACATTCTGAATTCAACAGAATTTCTAAATCCAGAGCAAAGGAGTTCTGCTCTCCTGCTAAGAGCCTGGTAATCTTCACTGAGTAAAAATCTTGATCCCTGAAAGGGCTGTGAATAGCATCACAGCTGAAACTTTTCCAGTGATATTAATTTTCCGTCTGAAAACAGATTCACTGATGTAAAAATATCTTGAAAGACAATGATGCAATATATCAGGGCAATAATGCAAAAAAGTACACTTAGCTCTCATCAACAAGAAGCAATTTGATAAAGTCAGACAATTACCTGAAATTACATTTACTGGATATTTTAAACAGCTATTTTAATTTATTTAAGATTTATCTGGGATTTCAATCAGTGTCCCAATCTAAACTGAAATAAAAATTCAAAATATTGATCTCTTGCATGGAATTTGAAGACTAAATTCTCAGTATTAATAATTACTGATGGAAATAAAGTTTTTTATTCTGATGTGTGGCTGTGCAGTGCTGAGGCCTGCTAGAAACTAACAGAAATTAAGCACTTAAACACTGCCATAAAGGAGGGGACTCACTTCATTCTTCTGTGATTTAATCTGCCATTGACTTGAAGAATATCTTTAAAGGACTGAATATATAAATAATGATCATGTAATACACTTAATAAGCAGGCACTTGCTGAATGCTGTCTACACAGTTACTTATAGCTGGAATGCTGGTCCTGAATATTTGAATTGCCTCTTTTGCCTTTCATCTCCTTATTCTCTGCCAAGCTGCAATTTCCATACTGGGTTATATCAACAGTGGTGGGAATAATGTTTCTAACTGCATCTTCACTTCTATTAAAAACAAACGTTTCCACATAAACCTGCTAATGTAGGGCATGGTATTACTTACATTTTTTTCCCTGTTAATGATGAAAACAAATGAGTAAGATTTATCTCTTTGACAAGTCATGTGGGTGTGAATCTTTAATTAGCATATAACAGGTTTAGACTTCAAGTCCCTATAGGCGTGGGAATCACTTTAAGAAGAAAATCCCACTTGGTAAATCTTTAGCTTAGGAAGCCAAGAATGTTATTTTAAGAGATACCTGTAAAGATGAAGATTGCAATCTTCGTGCATGTCAAGGTAAAAAAGCAAGCTATTTCATCTCCCAGAAATTCGGTGACCATACTTTGATGATAAGCCAGATGGCAGCTGTTCCCCAAGCCCGGTGCCAAGAAAGATGATTGGAGCTGCAATTTACCTTCCGTGGTGAAGCTCAGTGCTGGAGCATACCACAGCTGTGGATTTGGCTGCTGCCAGTAGGTGTGTGCACAGTTGGTTTCCTCCCAATTTGGATTCATCAGGTAAGAGGCTGTATCAGTACCCAGCAATTATGAAATTGGCATGTGTTGGATTGTTTACTCACAGTAATATTCCTACTGGACTTTATTAAAACACCATCTGTTGTCAGTACAGACAAAGAATCAAACCAGAAATATCCACAGAGAGAGAGTGTGCATGTGCACGTGTGTGAGTGTATGTTCAGCTATGTTGCAGGATCAGGTCATATTTCATATTCTCTTTTCTTTTTTCCTTTTTCATTACAGGTAGCTTTTAATAAAATGCCTATATTCCTAATAATTTTTTTCCCCTCTCCTAATTCCACCTAGAAAAAGAAAATCCGAGTTGAAAAACTAAAAACTAGTCAAAGGGAATTTATATCTCTGTGAGTAATGCTGGAATGGAAATAAATGAGTCTTTGCATATGGGTGGAACATTAGCTTTACTACAAATTAAGGCTGAAATGGTTGAAGAAAAAGTCATCTGACTGAATGATATTCAGTTAGAACAAACTTCTGAGTTAATGTGTAGTATATAGGGTGAGTAATAAAGGATATCTGCCAATAATAATATCTTTAGGGCTTGAGAGGAAAAGGGACTAGCTTTTACAATCAGCTGTTTGCTCTTGATTATTTTTTTTTCTTTAATCTTTCAGATGGGGATCAGATATTCTTAACACACAGCTGGTCTCCACAAATGGCCGAGAATAATTTTTCATACACCTACATATAATTCCAGGTGAAATTAATTAGTTGGAATTCTTCATCAGGTAACACACTAATAAAATATGATGCAAGTAATTAAAAATGCAAATACAGGGAAGAGAGCAGTAAAACTTAGATATGTCATTTCAGTCCTACAAAAAGGCATCTGTCAATTTAGATCTTTAATGCATGCATTTACACATACACGTACACAAAAAAACCCTTTAAAAATAAAAATGTAAACAAGTCCCAGTTCACATCGTAAGATTAAGGCTGTAATAAAGGGAGAGAACACAAGCCAAGAACATCCCCTGGGAGAAGGAGGAAAGTGTGCTAAAATGCTTGGGTTGTTTATGAACTAAGTGTTTGGAGATCTCTCAGTGCTGAATGAAGGATTTGGGGTATTTTAGAGGACCCACAGGAGGTTATTTACTACTATGGGGAGTCACTAAAGCCTGTTTTGCTCACTATACCCAGCCATCAGAAAGAAAATATTAGTCCTAATATAAGTGCGTGCAATCTACCACCTGTGGTGGGATTGTACATAGTTGAGAGGGAGGGGATTTGCCCCAAATATGAGCCCATCCTTGTTGCATTATTTAATTTCATCCTCATGTGGGCCAAAGTTCTTTCCTAAGTTTTGACCACAAAGCCATTGCAGAAGTTTGACTCTGGGCAGCGTAGAGCATAATTTCCATGCCTATGGTATAATTCTCTCCCTTTGTTTTCATCATCATCATCACTGCTTCTCAACCAAATTACTTAAACCCTGAGTGCTTAAGTCTTGTAGCCTACTCTGCCAAGCCTAAAATGGATGCACTGCATTTAAGCAGCAGCACCTCTAGCAGTAACGACCCCAAAATCTAGGCCCTTGTTTTTTGAAACTCATGGAGGACTAATCTCCTCAAGTTTATAGCAGTGTTCCTCAAAAAGTACTTTGCTTTCATGCTTCAGTTTTATGTATCTATTTATTCTCCTGATGAGAGGAATGTAACATTTTGCCTTGACTTATATCCTACCTAGAAACTTTTTTTTTTTTTCAATCAACTGAATAGCGATAATCTCAGTAGTCAGACACTAGAAGAGGTTGCACAGAGAAGTTGTGGATGCCCCATTCCTGGAAGTGTTGAAGGCCAGGTTGGATTGGCCTTCATGCAACCTGTTTTGGTGGAAGGTATCCCTGCCCATAGCAGGGGAGATGTAGCTAGATGTTCACAGAATCAGAGATGGGAATCACAGAATATGCTGAGTTGGAAGGGACCCAGAAGGATTACTGAAGTCCAGTTCCTGACCCTGCACAGGACACCCCCCAGGAATCACATTATGTGAGTGTTACCCAAATATGTTGGTCACCAACAGATCATGCACTGGTGGAGTTTGCACTCCTGAGGAATATGTGTCAGGTAAAGAATAAATTTAGGCCCCTGAACTTTAGGATAGAAGACTTGCAGCTCTTCTGGATGATAGTCAGCAGACTATCTACCTTCAAGTCTACCCTTAGGGACTAGGAAGAGAGCAGAGATGGCAGATCTTTAAGGAAGTCTTTCACAGATTGCAAAAGCTGGCAATCCCCAGGGACAAGAAATCAGGCAACGAAGGCAAGAGACCAGCAGGGCTGAGTAGGGACCTGCAGGTCAGATTACAGGGAAAGAAGTAAATGCATAGACAGCTTAAGCTAAGACAAATGACCCGGGAAGAGTAAAGAGATGAAACAGAGTTGTGCAGGCATGGGGTGAGGAAGGCCAAGACAAAGCTGGAATTGAACCTGTCAAGGGGTACAAAGAATAATAGGAAGGGCTTTTGCAGGTATGTTAACCAGGAAGGGAAGTCCAAAGAATGTGTACCCCAGCTGATAAACAGTGCTGAGAATCTGATAGCAGCAGATGAGGAGAAGGCTGAGGTACTCAACAACATCATTCCTCAGTCTTCACTGACAACCTCTCTTCCCACACCTCTCAAGTGGATGTGACAGACAGCAGGATGGGGACTGGAGGACCAAAGTGCCTCCCACTGCAAGTGAAGATCATGTTCACAACCACCTAATATCCTAATGTACATAAGTCTATGGGACCTGATGAGATGCATCCCAGAGACCTGTGGGAACTGGCTGACATAGTTCCCAAGCCACTCTCCATGATGTCATGGAGAAAAGTCATGGCAAACACAGAATCAGAGAATCACAGAATCTCTAGGTTGGAAAAGACCTTCGAGATCATCGAGTCCAACCCATGCCCTGACACCTCAACTAAACCATGGCACCGAGTGCCACATCCAGTCATTTTTAAAACACATCCAGGGATGCTGACTATGCCACCTCCCCTGGCAGACAATTCCAGTACTTTCAGGTGAAGTCCCAGGTAACTGGAAAAGGGAAAACATTGTACCCATTTTTAAATAGAGTAGAAAGGAAGACACTGGGAACTACTGACCTGTCAGCCTCACCTCTGCACCTGGGAAGATCATGGAACAAATCCTCCTAAGAAGCTATGTTAAGGCATGTGGAGGACAGGGAAGTGATTCAGGACAGACGGCATAGCTTCACCAAGGCCAAGTCCAGTCTGATCAACCTTTTGGCCTTCTGTTGTGGGGTGACTACATCTGAGGGCAAGGGAAGGGTTGCAGATACCATTTATGTGGTCTTCTCTAAAGCCTGTGACACAGTTCCCCATCACATCCTTCCCTCTAAACTGGAGAGAGATGGATTTGATGAGTGGACTGTTAGAAGGTGAATAAAGTGGTTGGATGGTCACATCCAGAGGGTAGAGGTCAATGGCTTAGAGCCCCAAAGGACTTCAGTGACAAGTGGTGTTGCTCAGGAGTCCCTACTGGGAACGGTGTTATTTCATATCCTCATTAATGATGCAGATGAAGGGGTCAAGTGCCCCTTCAGCAGATTTGCAGGTGGCACCAAGCTGAGCAGTCTGGAAAAGTAGCAGGATTCATATTTGTCCCCAACTCCCAGCCCTTCTCAGCCTCAGACCTTCAAGGTTTATGAATGGCAGTGCTTAGAAAAAGGAGGTATTTGGGTCAGTACTGCAGCAGTTAGACTTGGTAGATTCCCACACTTCACTACGTCGTGAAATATTAAATGTCTTTAAGCTACTTAAGTTGACTTTTTTAGAGGAAATACGGAGCTCACAATCTGGCTTTCCAATGGCTTATTTTTCCTGAATGCAAACATTTGAAATGTGAATTTAATGATTTGATAGTCTTCATTTGCTCTGATAATACTTACAAGCAAAACCAAAACTTCCCAATCATGCCAAGCTTTCTGAAGAAGGAGGCAGACAGTTCCCATAGCAAAGTACATTTTTATTCTGTCTCCACTAAGCCTCCAAGCCTCCTCTATGAGGGTGGTGGGCATGGAAGAGAGGGAAAAAACCGTAAACAATTGAAATGGAGCTGCCAATTGTTCCAAAACAGAAAGGTTTTTATGGCCCACAGGTCCATTAGAAATCCAACAGAATCAACTAATTACAAGAACCAAACCATCCTCCTCCCCAAAGTGCAGCATGGAGAAATGACCTATTAGGAAGATGGATGCCAGCAGCAGAGCCAGGGTTTGCCCTGCACTGGAGCTGGGAGGGCACCACTGGCACACAGGCTGCCTCCTGCCCTACCTGTGCATCAACACTTCCAGAATAGTCTGCCATGCTGAGCACTGCAAACATGCTGAGGCTGTATAACATCTGTGCCAGCACTTCTGCATCCTTATAAATCATTTCCCAGCTCTTGCTGGGGCAACAAGGAAGAAAATGTTGGCATATAAATGTAAATCACTGTGTGTCTTATGGAATAGAATAATAATTGTGCTGATTTACCAGCCATGCACTCTTCCCAGGGACGGATGGGAAATATTGGCAAAGAAAGGACTGTACTTCCAGCAAAAGAACAGATTTGCTGAACTATATAAAAATGGTTGGAATAATCATATGCTTCTGTCTAGGAAACTTGTTTCCTGTTAGACTGAGCATGAGGGCTTCACCTCATTGCTGGTTGAAATGTAATTACTTCACCTCTAGTCATGTTAAAAATAAAAGTGTCCAGAGACGTTATTTAATCAGTTACATGGTGAGCATATAGGAACAATATTTTTCCCCTCCTATGGGGGGTTGTGGATACCTCTGAAGTCACTGGCTGCATGTGATTTCCTGTGCATTCAATCTCAGTTGAGGTCAATGTTAAAACTTTCACTGGGACCAAGGTTTTACCCACCAAACCTAAAATCACATTTTGACCATAACTGTGCAGGCTGTGACCAACTTTGCTGGGTTTTGCATGTTTTTTTCTCTCAAATTTTTACTTAAGACAAGCTCACTATCATGTTTAGGGTCTCACCACCTACAAATGTGTTACGAAAAGAACATGGTAATTCTAGCACACAGTAAGAGAATCAAGCCAGAGCTACACCAATGGGATGAAATACGCACTAGTCAATTCATACTCTATGATTAGCTTCCAGCAAGAACACTTTGTTTAATTTTCCATACCGTATTGACTACAATAAACCACGTAAAACAATTTTACAAACGTTTCAGGATTTTTTGGGAGATTGACAGACTGCTTTTCTTTCATGACAGTTACATGATGCTAACAATTCCTATCAAGATACACAATGACATTTCATAATACTATTTTTCTCTCAAAATTCCCTGTGTTCTGCACCTGTACTTTATGAACACACATCCACCCAAACACACATAGTCTAGTACATTTCATCGCATTATCTGCTCCAGTTGTGCTGCTGAAGCTGAAAAACTTTTTTGTCACACTGTGCTCCAGGGGCTGAATTCACACCTCAAAGCACAAGCAGAAATGTATGAAAAATCATGTGATACAAAATTTTGTTCTGAGGCATCTAGACCTAAGTTTGAAAAATATACCTATATGTACCACCTGTGAAATAGCACATTGTGTTCCAAATCAGTACCATAGAGTTAGTCTGAATACCTTAAAAGTATTTTTATCTGGTTTAACCTATACGTGTGTGACAGATATTTTTGCAGATTTTCTTAGGTTCCGGTGTTTTTTCCATGTCCTTTTTCTGTTACTGTGAAAGATCTAGACATTCATAATTTTTGAGTGTGTGCATGGCTGAAGGTAGTAATGTTCCAGACCAAAATTTAAAAATATACAAAAATCATATTTTTACCAAAACTATGCAAACAAAAGCTGTGATATCGAGTATTATGCTTGGTAACAATTTTTCCATAATTATATGCGCAGAATAGTGTATATTATGTGCTACTTTATTCTTATATACTTCATTCTTCTACATTATACAGTATTATTATATACAATTATTATGTAGTATTTCATGATCGATCAGTATCTTACTATAAAGAAAATCACTAAAGACCAAAAAAAGCAAGGCAAAAAGGAAACAAAGACAAATATCACAATCTACTTTTAGAATGAAAATAGTGACAGACTAGCTCTAAAGTGTAGCACCCTTTATTCTACTGCCTCAAGTGAACAATACCACACAGTAAATTACACAGCAATCAGGATATCCAGAATGATAAAAAGATCATGTAGTACTTCAAGAAGTTAAACGTTAGACTTTCCAACACATCTCAAACCTAAAAATATCCTTCTTACTCGACATAAATTACTTGAATTCCCATCAAATAATCTAAGCAAATTATATAATATGCATTTCAGGGTGGGACAAGTCATCTGGCAGTGCTGGCTTTCTCTTCAGGGAAACCAAACAGCTTGTTCAGGCTAGAAATTAAGTTTAACTAACTTAACTTCAGACAAGCAGCTAGGATGCAGGAAGAATGCATTTAGGGGTAAAAAATGAAGAGTTCTACAGAAGCTGTCTTGTTGTTCACTAGAGACGCAGCACACAAAAAAAAGAGCTGGGTTTTGGTTTAGGTTTTTTTGAGAGCCTGCTAAAGACAGAGAAACTCTATACAGATTGGGGTTTGCAGGTTCACATGCCCAAACTGAACACAATTGATAAAAAAGGTATGCCAGTTACACATGTTCATGACCTCAGAGTCCATGCCCAAGAATAAATTAAGCACTGTTGAAGAAATGGAAGCTAGTTGTATGGGTCTTCACTCTTACCACATCAAAGAAACCTGGCTGATTAGCACCAATCTCAACCGACCTTTTCTCAAAGGAAAATGCATTTCCTACTTTTCCTGCAGTTCTCCTACTGTTGATGGTGAGTATGTCCCCCTATCCACCACTGGATAAGGAGATATTCTGTACCTACAGCACCATAGCTCTAATCCAGACTTCATACTCTGTTTTCTAATAAGAAATAAAATCAAGAAAAATAAAACCATCAGTGCCCTTTGGCAGATGTTTGAAAGCTCTGACAAGCAGATTTAGAGCCGATAGTCAGAGGCATTTTTGGTTCTCATGTGGTCACAAGTCTCCTTTGTAAGAAAGACACGACTGCACTCATTCTGTGCAACAGATGTTACACTGCCCATCATCTAATGTTCTACTTCTACCTCCAAAAGACAACAGAAAAATGGAAATGAAATTAAGAGCTTCAGGTTTCCCTACCAAACCAAACTCACCAGCATATCAAAAAGAGGTTTCCATAGACAATGCAGCTGTCAATGAATTTCCAGCTCTTTTCTCAATACCTTATGCCTCAATATTTAATGTCTGACTTGAAATCAAGCTGGTGAGGTAATATTTGGAGAAGTTAAAGCAAAACAATGTCTAGGCCACCTGGTTAAAGTAATTCTCATATGCACACAAATAGACCAAACCTTATAAATACTCAATACAATAATTCTCATAAATGCCATTAAAAAAAAAAAGAGACATTGCTATTTATTGTTTATACTCTACCCACTTAAAAATATTGTGGGATGCACTCAGACAAAAAGGTGCTAGGAGACACATAAAACGAGGGGAGGAGAGAGGGAGACAGAGAAAAAAATACTGCATTTTTGGAAATGAGAGTCACTTTATTGAAGAAATAAACATTTCCTACATAACTGAAAATACTAATCACTGTGGTTTGCATAAAAGCTCTGCCTATGGAATCTGAAAAAGAGATATTTATCTAACTTCTGTGTTTAACCTGCTTTCTTTTTATTTATCATATGTTTGTTCTTCTGTTCTCCTGATAAACAGAGAAAGGAGAAGAAAACCCAAAAGGTGGGGAGTCAGGCAGCTAGGAACTGTAAGCTAAGAAATAAAGCTTTTTCTGTTAAAACAAACAAACAAAACCCCAAACAAAACAAATGAATCATTCAAAATCCCAATATAATCCCACCCATTACCTTGTCCACATTCTCAGCCATTACAAATAGATTTGTTTTGTTGTGAAGCTGTGCTTTTTGCTGGGATCATTTAGAAGATCAAACTCTGAACTCTGGTATTCAGGCTTGCTACAGTTGTCCATGGCATTCAGGTATGTGTGCCTGGTTGTCATGTCTTCCACCTCTGTAGGCATAATGACAGTAGATACTACTAATAATATGCCAAAATCAAAATACACTTAGATTCATAATTATTTTGGTCTTCAGATTTTTGCATTTATTTAAATACAGAGAAATTACATTAGGTTGAAATGGCTTTGGGTTTTAAAAAAATATTTGTCACACCATTTTTACTTCTCTTGATCCTCCCTTCTTGATCCCCTGTTTTGCTAATTTATATTTTGCCTTATGCACTGAGTTCAGCATTGAAGATGTTTCCAGTTTTTTCTGGAAGGATGAGACCCCAGTCCTGTTCTGCTTTTCTATCTCATAAATATTTAGACAATTATTGCAAAATATTTAGACAATTATTGCAACAAAGTGTGTATATATGTAGGTACTGCACATTTGTTCACTGATTATCTGCAAAAGCTAGAAACTCTCTCATGAAAATACAATAGAGAAGGGACATTACTTGATATTTTCTTTTCAGCATCTTCAGTTTTAATGAAGAGTCTTTTAACGCAGAGCAAATCCTGATAAGCAAAGGAAAAATTCTGCTTCAGAGATTATTTATTTGGCTTCTGCTACCCCAACCATCAGTTTTCATTCTGAAGTACAGCTGAGTTTAGCAGTGCTACAGACATTTTCTCTGAGGACAAAAAAGCATCCTGAAGAGAAGCAAATAGCTGTGCTATATTGCTGCTTTGCACCAAACAGGCACTTCTGGTGTAAAAGTAGCACTTATCTGTGCTGTGTGGATGCAGCCTAATTACCAGGAAGTAGATTTTCACCAGCAATTATACTGACATGAGTCAATGGTCATTGGTCAGAGACATGGCAAGGCTCCTCAGGTCCTGGTGTTTAACAATAGGCCCTTTGCCTTGAATAATTACAAATCTTATATGGCTGACACATCTTAATTCATGAGATCCTGGTGTGTATAATTGGATAGAAGTATGAACTTGATTACACTAGTGAACTTGCTTTCCAGAGGGGGGAAAAAAGTGATAACAGGCTTCATTGTCATCAAAGGGTAAAGAAATGTGACAGTCTGGGAACCAGTTTTAGGACCCCATCTGCTAAACCAGAGAGAAATCAAGATTTTACAGTTCTATAAATATTTTAGTGTATGCCATCATTTATGAACTCTGGCAGCTATCATAAAATCTCTCTGACTTTTGTTACAACTGCATATAAGGCCAGAAAATTGCATCTCATGGTAAACCATAAAAACCTAAGTAAAAGCACCATTCCTTTCAGTATATTCTAAAAATATACAACCTTCCTGTCAGTACATGGCAGGGTTGTTACCATCCCAAGATGCCTGTTTCTTTCTCATTTTTTTTTATCTGATCTTACCCTGGTCTTTTCAAACCCTTTTGTATTTCAGTATCCTTTTATGTTCCATAAATAACAGCCATCACGGTATAACAGCTGAAATAGCTTTTACTTTGTCACAACGTACTGTAAGCAAGAGACACTTGGGTGATGCTAATGCCCTGGATACAGGAAGAATTTATGCGGACCTTCTCTCTAATTGTTCCTGAAATGATTTTCATTCAGTGGTGAGTTCCTTTAAAGCCCTGAAATAGAGGTGGCCTCAGAGCAGGTTTTGATGCTTTAATCACCCAGGTAGAAAACCTCCGTAAAAGAAAGGATATAAATAAAGAATTATACTGAGATTAACAGTGCTCCTTCTAAACTTAAACTCCCAGTCTGGCCCTGTGTTACAAAGTGTCTCTAAAAGACGCAGAGATCATGAATCATCAAGTTTTTGATTGCAGAGGCTATTCTGACATTCTAGGTAGCATCTGCACAGCTTGAATTATAGGACAATATTGTCTAAAATAACCTGTCAGTCTGAATAATACTAATTTATATTTTACCTCTACAAAGTCTCTAGAATGAATTTAGTTGAACAGATTTGGGGGCAGGGGGGAGGAGGAGGGCAGGGGAAGGGGGGAGATTGGGTGGGTGAGTGTGGGTGTGGGTGTAGGTGTGTGTGTAGCCAAACAAGAGAAGAGACAATCACTCTATTAAAAATAAATACAGAAGTCAACGGGTTGTCAAAGACCCTTAATTCAGGAAAGCTATTTACCAAATTTAAGACTGAATTTCAGAAGACATCCCAACAGCATAAGATGTGAAATCTCTGTCATCTCATTTGCAAAGGTAAAGCAGAAAGCTGAGTATTGAAGTGACTGCACATGCAACTATTTCCAAAATAAATGCAAAAATCACGTTTCTGACATATTCATTACACACCTGAGCTGGGCATGTGCCTTTGCAAAGGCAACTGTTTAAAACACTGCACATATTTCTTCTCCTTTTTCATCCAACAAGGCTTCCTGTAGCTCCTGGTATTACTGTGTCTTAGGATGTGTATTTCTTTTACCAAAACATATGATTTTGTCTTTCATTAAAAAGATAGAGTTGTCTCATGTATGTATAGATGCATACATATGTACATACATGTATTCATGTATGCACGTTATCTGCTGTATACATCAATATATAGAAGGTATTTTTGGACAGTATGGTAACAATTAGGCTGAATGCTTCTTGTGTCATAGCTCTCACAGCAGCCCAAAACTCTTATCTACTGAACAAGGTAAAATTTAAATGAAGGGCTAAGTGGAACGACCATATTGTAAATAGGTAAACACTTTATCTGCAAACTAGGAAGCCCTAATATATTCCATCCTGTGGGATCAGTGTCCACTCTCCCTTTAGCAAATTGCCCTAGACTGCATACCAGTTTCAGGGCAAATTGGTACAGAGTTGTGCTGATGTTGGCTGGGGTCGAGTTAATTTTCTTCACCCTGGCCAACATGACTGTATGCTCTGGATTTGTGCTGAACACGGGGTTGGTAATACAGAGATATTTTTGTTATTGCTGAGCAGGGCTTGCACAGAGATGAGGCCTTTCCTGCTTTTTGCACTGCCACACCGGCAAAGGATTTGGGGGTGGGTGGAAGGCTGGGAGGAGACACAGCCAGGACAGATGACCCCAGCTGACCAAAGGGATTTTCCAGACCATATGGCATCATGCTCAGCATGTAAAGCTGAGGCAAAGAAGGAAGAAGAAGAGATGTTTGGAGTGATGATGTTTGTCTTCCCAAGTACTTGTGAAGGGCCTCATCTCTCCTAGAGATGGCTGAACACCTGCCTGCCCATGGGAAGCAGTGAGTGAATTCCTTGCTTTGCTTTATCTATGTCCATGGCTTTTTCTTTTCCTGTTAAACTGTCTTTATGTCAACGCACACGTTTTCCTGCTTTTACCCTTACAATTCTCTCTCTGATCCCACTGGTGTGGGGGTAAATTTGTGACTGAGTGGGACTTGGTTGTTGGCTGGGATTAAACCATGACAAGAGTGCAGGAGCAACACTGGTAATAAATCCTAATGGTGACCAAAAATATGCATATGAAAATTTAGATATTAAAATTCTAAAAAGCTTCATTTAATACTTTCAAGTTTATGTCCTGGCTGGTTAAGATGCACACTCACTTCCTTAAATTAAAAAAAAAAAATTCTTACAAAATTAATCAATTAATCTTTCTGTTGTTGGCAACTCCAGCCTTTAAAATTAAGATCCCCCTTCCCCAGCTCATACAGGTTCTAATTCAAACAAAGATTCATTCTTCATGCCCCGTGGCTGGCTGGTGTTAGATCACAAATCCCTCATCTTTGCACTCTATACAGTGTGCTCAAAGTGTTCTTGACTTGTTTTTAAGATGGGAAGGTCTCCCTGCTCATCTGCTAATGTACATGGGATTTCTGAGGAGGCAGCAGGGCAATTATTCAAGCTTGACCTCACAACACCTTTTATTGTCCCTTCTAGCTTCAACTTCTTTCATCACCATCAGCTCCTGCACTACTTTGTAAGCAGCAGCATCATTATTTGCCTGTAAAGCCAACACTGTAGTCGACAGTCAGGAAACAAAGAGCACAAACAAGCTTTCAAATGTACTTCATTTCAGAACAAAAAGAAAAAAAGAAGAAAAACCCCCACAAAAATCAAAAAGCAAGTTCCAAGTTTTCAGGCGAAAACAGGGTTTGCTTTGTTTGCTTAATATAGTTTGTCATGTTTCTACCCTTCACCTGAAAGGCAAAGAGAGCATGGTTACTTGTGGAGAACTTTGTGCGGTCCTATTTTAACAAGCTTCCAACCCCTAACCCTTTTCCCTGCTGCTTTCCCTTTTCCCTTTTCCCTCCCTGTCACATCTCTGTGGAAGCTACATGGAAACTCCTTTTAAGAACATAAGGAACAAGAGCCCATGTAGAGCTCACACCACCAGAAATCACTTTAAACTGATACAGAGTAATGGGCTGGTGTGAGAATATTAAACTGGGAAATGATGCTGGGGCCTGGAAATGCCTCCACCAGAGGGACAGCAGCCTCAAGCTGGAAAGCAAGAAGTTACCTCGTCATCATGAAACCCACCTGGGGTCCTCAGTCCATGGGCCTGTTAGGGTGAGTCCAGAGGAGGCCAGAAAGATAATCAGAAGGCTGAAGAGCCTCTCCTATGAAGACAGGCTGAGAGAGGTGGGACTGTTCAGCTTGGAGAAGAAAAGGTTCCAGGGAGACCTCAGAGCAACTTTCCAGTACCTAAGGGGACCAATAAGAAAGATGACAACAAACCTTTTAGTAGGATATGTTGTGATAGAACCAGGAAAATGGTTTAAAGCTAAAGGAGGGTTGGTTTTGATTAGATATAAAGAATTATTTTTTTTACAGTGGGCATAGTAAAACACCGGAACATGTTGGCCAGAGCAGTTGTGGATGCCCCATCCCTGGAAACATTCAAGGTCTCTGAGCAACCTGGTCTAGTTGAAGATGTCCCTGCTTATTGCAGGGAGGTTGGACTGGATGACCCTTGAAGGTGCCTTCCAGCCCAAACTATTCTGTGGTTCTGTAATTCTATTTTATTATCTTGCTGATAGTACACTGTGATGGGAGTGGTCAAGTTAATGTCATGTGTCATTTCTAAAGGTGATTAAAATTAACTCAGAAATAAAAGATGTAAGTTTCAATGGATGGGGAGAGATTACAGTAAGGAAAACTGTACATGTGGAAAAAGTAGATGCTACACCAAAGCCTATCTAAAAATGGTAAACATCATTTAAAAAGATGGAGACCAAAATCAGAGGTCATTCTATATTTGCATGTTTGCACTCTGGGTGCTGTATTGAGGCACCTGATTAATGAACTTTGATCAGAGAATGAGATGTGACTTCACTACATTCCACTATTTTCCTAGGGTGACAGCCACTCAGTGTGACTGTGCTTGAGGATCTTTTTGCTGGAAGGGATGTTTGCATTGAAATCTCAAAAAGATGTGAACAGCTGTAAACCACATTTCGAACTCACGGGCTTTCAAGAGGTTTGGCCTATCCAGACCTGTTTAATTAAAATGCCCCTCCTCAGTCATCATCTCCAAGACTGTTGACACCAATACTTATTTTTTTAAATCTTGATAAAATTTTCCAGTTTTGCTTTTGATTTATTGTTAGTTTATTTCAACACTTTCAGGAACAGATCCCCACTGGCTTTAACTTGGTATTCAGAGAAGCTTCTTATTGTAGAAATTAATTCAGTTTTATGTTTTCCAGAATTCAATTGGTTGATGGCAAAATTCAGCAAAAAATTAATGGATTTTTTGATTTCTCCATAGAGAACTAAGTTTATGGTCATGAAGAGCAATCAGCTGATTGTTGTAAAAAGTCCTGTCATGTGAAAATACTGAGACTACAAAACTCAAGCCAGAAGAATTTGACCCTTATTGCTAAACCAGGAACAGAACCTTTTTCACAGATTTTGTTTAGCCATGAATGTTACATATACTTTAATAAAGTTTTCATGCTACCAGTCTCTTTTTAGTAGAAATTGTTCCAGGATGTAATCTTTTAAACTAAATATTTAGCAAAAGACTACAGTAAGAATATAAACATTTTAGCCAGCATAACTAAACCATTCAACCAGGACAAAGAAAATGTTCTTCTAATATTTAGGTAGAGAAAATTAATATAGCATGTCATTCAATTAATTACAGCTGTTCATATTTCCTTATAAATCCATCAAGAATGTCAGCAGTCCAAATTTCATAATTTCAAAGACCTAAAAGGAAAAATCTTACCCTGAAGTTCAATAAGACCTTCTAATAAAGCAACAAGAAGTGATGAAAATTAAAGGCACGTTACCTTTTATAGATTTATTGAAAATGGTTTTCCTGAAATCAACAAAAAAATTCCCTACATCACTATTCTTCAAGCCTTGCAAAATTTTCCAAGACTGACCCCTATTGAGTGAATTTAATAAGAGCCTTCTCCTTGGTATCTGTGAACAATGGATCAAAACCTCCCCTTAATCAAGTTTGTTGTCCAAATCAACCCAGGAATCCAACCACAGCAGATATAGAACAGATTTAGTTGTAGTTATCTGCTTTGTACTGGGAATACGTGCTTCACATATTATTTATTGAATCTTCCAGATTGTTAAAAAGATGCTGTAGAAAAGTAGGCCATATGACAATTCCCACAATAACTCAAACTGCCCATGTCAAAACCCTGTTGTCATTCATTCCTACTTTCACTTTAGAAACCTTTAACCACTTTCAGCCTATGTAAGAGTGTTCCCATCCCTACCACTTGGCACTGTGTTCCAAAGGCAATTTTGTGAAGCACATATCCTAATGTTTTCTTAACAGTCAGAAATATGACCTCTGTCCTCTTCCTTTCGTCTGCTCTTTCTGCCACACAGCTGAGAACAGCCACACTACACCAGTTGCTGTGACACAGTTTGAAATAGGTACTTCCTACTTATGTAGTATTCTTTGCTATCAGTTTTCAGATTTTCTGTCCTAATAGCTCCATCATTTTATGGACTGGCAAATTACATTTGCTAGATCCTAAATAACCGTATTTCTCTTCCCATGCTCCCACTCTGCACTTTACAATGTAAACATGCTCTATTTTCTTACAAGGACCATAGGTCTGGCTTTGAAAACTACCACTAAGTGATTCAATACAAAGTTCACAAATTTCTTTAATGTGAAGTAAGTACTGCTGATCTGTGCATTTAATTTTCCCAGGTATTTACTAATCTGCATTTATCAATAACCACACCAGCTATGATCTTCACTGCTTCTTAATTGCCCATACTCTTTTATTTCCCTTTAAACAATAGATTTAAAAAAAAGCAGCTTAGTGGTTCAGTCATATTAAAATCATAATTGATTTTGCCTCATTCCTCATATATTAATGGACTTAGACTACCTTCTTGCTAATAAACCTCCCAGTAATGAGTTTAGTCCACAGAGGATACATTTCCACCTCAGCAAACCACCAAGCAATTTAGGACAGTTGGTAGTCTCTGCTTAAGGGAGTCCAAAAACTGGAATAGAAATTTATGCAGGCCATAATTAAAGTACTTTCTGGGAGCTGTGTGGGAAGCTTACCGACATTCTTTGCACCATGCCCATCTGTGGTCAGTGTAATTAATCCTTGACTCGCAATCCAATGAGAACTAATCCTCACTGACAATTTTTGATAAGGCCTCAAATACTTATGCAGTGATCAGACTCTGGTTATTTTCTTTCTTTAAACAGAAAAGGCATGTGAAGGTGATGAGGATGGATTTTTTTGGAGTTGCTCAGTGCTGGGGAAGGCATGCAGACAGCAGAAAAGCCATTTGCTGGGATAGCAGCTGCTCCAGATGTGTGAAAAGCCCAACATGCATAGAAAAATAAGAAGCATAATTTTGCCAGTTCACAGTTACAAGAGATTACCTCATGGAAGTAAAATATAAGTTGTTTCTGCTAGAATTACTTAATTGAAAGCACAATTATACATTTGAGGGAGAGAAGGTCATTGGGCTGAGGGATAATACACTGCGTGACAGGCTGAAACTCTGAGATTGAGAAGGTTTAATTGTGTCCCTGTCTGTGTTTAATGACAACTCCTTCCTTTCTGGGACTGTAAGATTTTAGGAGCAAGAAACTTATTTGTCCAGCACCTAAAAAACTGGGATCATGGTACGGAATGGGGCCTCTCATAAATCTAAGCTTGTAGCGCTGCCTAGCAAGAAACTCCTGTCCTGTAATAATGCAATTTTCTCCTTTCTTCACACAGGATTACTCAGAGACAAGAGAAAGAGGATAGTGAGATAAGTCTTCCTCCCTGCTGCTCCGTGGGAGCAGCATAGCAGATCTTTTCCAGACTGATAGGATGCTGAGGGAAAGAAAATGGGCTAAACTGGGGGAGAGGAGAGTCCTGCTGGGAGCAATCTCATCAGAGAGTGTTGACTGGGAGTGAGGCACTCCCTGTTTTCCACCTCACAGGGAGAATGAGGCTGAGGTCTTGCCTTTCCAATTTGCTGATAATAAAAGATATTTTGCAAAGTAAAATACCACCTAATACGTAAGGGAGAAGCAGGTCTAGAAAGAGTACCACTTTCATGGAAATTACTTCCTTTCTTCTGGATGTCTTCTTTTGAGGTCTTTGGATTTTGGAGGTATAATTGGTATTTTTGGTGCACTTTGGGGAGGACAGGGAATATTTCTCTTCCTGCCATTTTCTTACAGTTTCCTGCACTTACACAACATAAATACAAATCCTAAATGGAGATCAGTTCAAGACTTTACATTCCTCTCTATGTAAATAACCCACATGCAGTTTTATCCATGGTATTTTCTCACTAATAATTAACATGGACACACACACTAAATGCAAGTGCTGACCAACCGGAATATCAGCAAACTGAACTCCCTTTGCAAGATAAAGATAAAGAATTCTACTAAGAATTTAGTAGAGGCTTCAGGCTGAGAACACAAGAGAGTGTAGTTTTCTGAAGGCATTTTTAATTGTCATTAAACACGGTCAGGGTTTCCAAGGCTAAAATACATGTTAACACATTCCAAAACACTTCTAATAGAATTATTTTTTCAGTACTTCAGTACAGCAAATGATGCAAAGCCAAAATTCCCCAGACAATGCACAGAACATTAGAGAATTAGTTTAACATTCTTACAGCCCTACAATTTTATTTAAACAAATTCTTCCCGGCCCAATTCCCCGCAGAGAAGTATTGTACCCTTTTGTTGATTGTAGTGGACATATTGCAGATCTCCGATTACCTTCCCAAAGGACCACCCACAACAAGAACTTTTTTGTGTTGCAAGCACAGCTTAGTTCATTCCCTCCTAGTCACCTTCTTTTTCCTTTCCTTCTTGTTTTTGCCTTTTTTTCTCTCCCTCAATTTTAATTTTCTCAGCATTCTTATAGGCTGTGGATGAACTGACAGACTAGCCTGCCATCTGTTCTTTCATGACATGGTGCAACCTAATCAATTATCCCCAAACCACTTTGGAGTAAATAACATGTCTACAATAATAATAATTAGTCAGTTAAAAAGAAAACAGCATCATGCAGCTCCTGGTGGGAATTAGGTAGATTTCAGAACACAGCATTTTATTAACTGAGATTTTCAGACCAGGGGAAGACAACTTTGGAAGGAAAAAAAAATCACCTTCAGTAATTTATTCTGAAACATGAGTACAAGACAGCATCCCTAGACTTTGGACATCCTTGATCCTTTGTAGCCAATGATGCCAGATTCAAGTAAATGTGCCACTCACGAGTTTCTAAGATTTTGCTATTAATATATGTGTTTGAATAAGCCTAAGCACTTGTATTATTATAGGAATCATATTAAAATTTTAAGAAGTATTTAAAAAAATCACCCAATGACAAGCAGATGGCATTATTATAGTGTTATATTCCTCAAACACAAGGAGAAAATTGCATTATTACAGGAGTTTCTTGCTAGGCAGCACTACAAGCTTAGATTTATGAGAACCCCCATCCCATACCATGAGGCCTGACATCTTCAGGGAGAGATTTGTCTTCAGCAACCATCACAAGTAAAAGTCCTGAGCAAGAGGAGTACATGGCACGTGCACCCACTTGAAGAACAGGCAAAATGCAGAAAAAAACCCCAAACTGCTACAGACAGAAAACAGATTTGCAATAAATAAAAGGACTTCAGAATTTCAGGAAGATTGCAATTAATATCAGTGGATAGCAAGATCATACAAGGCCATTCCCTGTAAAGTTAATCTGAACATTATTTTTCACAATGCAACTGTTTGCTATTTTAACTCTATGATATTGATTTAGACAGAATACACTAGAAACTATTCTACTTAACCAACTGATAGACATTTAAAATACATCTTAGCACTTGAGTGCTTAGCATATTCTAAGTATTTGCACTTTTGCAACATGATGGAAGCAATAGATAAATCAGAAAGATTCAATGCTCCAGTGAGCTAATTAGAAAATTGCCAACTAAAATTTCAGTCAAGGAATCAGTGCAATCTCAGTGAATAGATCACACTGATGGATCAGAAGGAAGAATTTCCTCATTACTGTCTTTACTTTGAATAGTGTGCATTCTATGGGTTGTGTCCTGAAAGAAGACAACATGTGTAGCTGTGCTACCAAATGACATTTCTGACGTATTTTTAAGTATTAAGGACATGGCAATACATAAAATAACTCCAAGTTGACAAGTGCTGTCCCAGATCTTTTCTAAATGGTCAAAACTTCTCATCCTTGAACCAGGTTCCTTTAACCTTCCACCTGAAAAACCAATCCAACTTTACTGGTAAGTTAGAAAATAACATAGCAATGTAAATCTGGAAATTTTACCCAAAACTGCCTGATCAGCCTGGGACAATGTAGACTATCTCCTGTGAAGTAAGAAACAAGAAGAATTGTAGAAAGCATCTTAGAGACTTTGGCATACATATCAGACCACTTATCATAGCATATCATATCATAACCTCAGTAACTCAAAATGAGGATACTGCAGACATTGGATATGTGTGTTTGCTCTCATGCTACCTCGTCTACCAAGGAAATTTTCCATAAAATATAACGCATGGCAGCAAAGAATCTCACACTTTATGATGCAGTCCTTCACAGGCTAGACTTTGTCTGTTCTTACACAGAGATGGTGAGGTGTGAGGCAGACTCAAGCTCACACACCTCTGGCCTTGTTGCAGCTTCTCAGAAGATGAACAATTAGGTGGTATCATGGGGAGAGAGAGTGAAGAGAAGCCTCTGCCATGATGGAGGCCAGTGAGGATAAAGCAATGAGCCACAGATGGTCTTCATTGGTCCCTCCGTGACCGCTCCGCTGTGATTTCTGTGACGTGTATGTACCAACGCATTTGCCTGTTTAGGTTCTCGTACCACTCCTCCTCCTGCAGAAGCCAAATGCTTCTGGCATCCTGACAATTATGTTTCACTTCCAGTTTTCTAGGTCCTTCAAAAGAGCATTCACCTTTCTGTTGCAGCTGCTGACCTCTTGCTTCTGCCTGTTTCTCCATGTTTTACCATGCACTTCAGAAAGGGGCTAGCAATTATGTGCCTGATGTTTCCCTAACCTTGACCACCTTGAAATGTGATTTTGTGATTTTTGTTGAAATGTAGGACATGGATCCCTTGCAGGCTTTTACAAACATGAGAGTTCCCATGTGTCATTGACACTGATGAATTGCTAGATCACTACAGAACAACTTGGAAATGGCAACGGAGCTGGCTCCACTGCAGCTAACTTGAGCTCCTGAGAGGGACCAGAGGGGTTTTTTGATTCTTTTTATTACGTGATATCAATTAAGCATTTAACAAGTTACAATAAAAAGCAACTTTCCAATGGAGTTTTTAATGCAATGAAAACAAATTACCTTCAAGATGGTTATCGTTTGGAATCTTGAAGAGAATGAAAATAAGGCAAATGCCAACACATATTTATCCAGATTGCCCATAACAACTTGCCAGGCATCCCTGTTTCAAATCAAGTAAATCTGTGCAGCTTCTCTTTGACAGCAACACAAAATCCCTTGTGAAATGCATTGAATGGCACAGCTGAGGCAGAATGTTAGCAGAAGATACTGCGCCAAGCAGCTTTTGTTTTGAAGTGGGTACTTCTGTTATGCAATCCTCTTAAAATTTGCTTCTTTCAAAGAATGAAAGACAAAAAAAAAAGCCTCAGCAAACAAAAACCACAAATCCCATACATTTCTCAACTGGGTTGATATTTCTCCACTTGGACATAGTCTATTCACAGCAATTCCAAAATTCTGGCATTGGCACAGAATATATTTGTAGCATTCAGCTGGAGTAAAGGACCAAACAGTGCATGATGGCTGGGATGGAGGTGTTTAGAGGAAAAGAGAGGTTTCAAGTCTCTCAACAAGAATGACGCCCATAAACAGAAAACAGAAGGGGAATTCACACAGTATCAATGTGCCAATTAGGCACATGAACAGCTTTAACAACTCACTTTAATTCTGAGCCTTTCTGAGACTTTCTGTAGTCACAGGGAAGATGAGACCATGGACAGAAGAACTCTCTTAATATGAAAACATTAATTTACAAGCTTAAGATCTTGTCCATGTCATTTTGCATATATCCGAGGAAGGAAAACTTAAACTTAATATTGAAAACTTCTGAGCCCTTCATCAAAGGCTCACTTGAACAATAGGTATGAGGGAGAGTGCAGGCAGTCAGCTCCAAGTACCATTTCTCACACAAAAGCCAGACACAAATGCCCTCTCATGAGTACTTCACCCTTTCTCTGCTTCTTTGCCCTTGGGAGAAGTGGGGAAGGAGGCACACAGTGGAGAGAAAATGAGGTGTAGGCTGTGCTTTCCTATCCATGAGGCACACCAAGCAAAACAGAGCACGTGTGAAGGCAAAGCATTGCTCTGAAAAGTGCTCTGGGCTCTGCAGGCCACCTGTTCTGAAGGGAGAAACTGTCCCTCACTGAGCTCTCCCACATTTGTACAACACATGACATTACACTTTTGCAACCTCGCTCTACATATGTTTTCTCACTAGTGTACACAGTGTTACAGGCACCGTTCCTCCTCCCCCAAACAGAAGATCCTTTCATTTCCCTGAGGCACATTGTCATGGCTGCAGATTCCTCCTGCTTATCTCTGGTGTGATGTCCATATGCACAGCACTTCTAGAGATGTGTTGCTGTCTTTACAGTACAGGCAGAGAATTATCACCTTTGCCCTCTCCCATGACCAATGCTGCCTCCACACTGCACATTTTTTGGAGATTACTTTTTTTCTTATTCTCTCTGTTCTCTGCGGAGTGTATCCAACATGTCACAGAGCAAGAATACACTTGGTACTTCCCCAAGACATGTTAGCAGCTTTAGTATCTTTCATCTCCTCTGACCTTTTCCATTATGTTCTCAGAACCTTAGAAAGCCTCATGACAATATGGGAAAAACCCCTCCAGTGCTCTGTGCACATATGTGGGCTTTCTCTTGTGTTGCACTCAAGTTCAGTTAGATGTTCTTCAGCCTTTGATCTTCTTTAATCAGAAGAAGGAAGGAGTCTGAGGAAGGACAATATGATCTTTCTTTCATGCTTGTTCTAATTCTTAGGTCCAATAAAGAGGACAAGGATGCTCAGGGAATTAAGTGCAAGACAATCAAAGAAATGACTGAAAGGATTCTGCACCCTGCCAGCTATCCTGAGCTTTGCCCCTCACTCATGTGGCTAAGCTTTGGGGATAGAGGGCTTCTCTGTTAACTGGGGTTAGTGTCTTTACTCCCCCACCCCCTTCTCTACCACCTCATGCTCATCTTTATTAGCTTTTTCACACTACACAGTCCTCTCATCGATTACAAGGGCCAGCACAAAGCAGCCTAATGATGGGTCAGTCTTAATGAGAAAAGCAGCTGCTTTTGAAGTGGTGTGGCTTCGTCCTGCACCCTGCCGAGTCCTGGCATGCAGAGCTTTGCCTCCTTTTAGAGAGCAGAGCCATGGAAAATCAACAGTGAGCAGCCTGGTGCCTCTGAACAGAAAGGGCCATGTGCATGGCTATTTAGTGCTGTAAAAGAGAGAGCATTTGCACAAACGGGAGTGAACATAAGGAGGCCTTCAGAGAAGAATGGGGCCTTGGCAAATTTATAGACTCCCCTGAAAGAAAGTGATTACAGATCATTATCCAATTGAGGCAGATTGATGGGTTAGGGTCAAAGTAATACTGCAGAGCTCACTGGAGGGACAATGACTACTTGTCAGTTCTGTCCGGGAAAAGAAAGAGAAGGGAAACTACCACACAGAGAGGAAAGGCTTAAGCTATTCCAGCCCCTATCTGAAAAATCGTTTCTTATCTTGAACATGTTTCCTTTAAAGGAAAAAAAAAAANCTGAAATTGCAGGACCAGTATCGCTGAGTTAAAACTGCACATTCAGAATTGTGAAATGATTGTGCGAATAGTGTGCAAACAGCACAAACCCAAAGTCTTGTGATCAGTACTCTCAGAAATCACAATGAGTACTAGCACTAGTAAAGGATAAATTGCATCTTTGTTTCATTTGTATTAAAAAAACCGAAGAGATCTTCTAAAATGAATGTGTATTTTCATTTTGGTGAAAGAAGGACATTTTGTTAACAGCTATGGTTGAACTGATTTGAAACTCTGTAACATCTGGTCAGGCAAAACTCAGCAACACTGACATTGAATAAAACAAGAATAAATGTCTTTCTATTGTTTTCTTCTGTATTAATTTTTAGAGTGTTTAAAAGTGCTTTGCATTCATGCACTATTCAAATAGCCATAGAAATGGAAACAGCATGGCCCAAAAAGCAGCTCACAGCATTTATTGTGCATTTGCCTCACATTTTCCAATATGGTTTTGGAATGTAAAGAATTTGAGAAAAGACAGAAGACAATGCATTCATGAGAGACCTGATTTGTTTGATTGTGTTTATTTATTAACTTCTCTGTTGTTCCCCATGTCTCAGAAGCAGAGCACCACACACACTTTAATGGATGTGTCCCCATGTCCCAGTGGACAGAAGAGTAACACTGGCCTTGTTTCGAGTGAAGGCTCACTAAGGCAGCTTGGCCTCGGGGCCACTGTCTTGAGAGTTTAGCAAGGGTTCCCTCAAGTCTTGTTGCAAAACCTCCACAGACATAAAAGTTACAGCCCCAGCACCCTGGAGCTCTGGTGTCTTTCCTGGAAACTCGTGTCCTCTTGCAGAGGGTGTTTGGACACAAAATAACCCATCCTGACTCAGAAGCCATTGGAGAGAACACACCAATTGGCTTCATGCTGGAGTCACCTGAAAAATCTGTAGGAATATCTGGTACAGGTACTGGTAACCTAGCTCCCATCTGTTGCAGTGACATAAATTACCTGTCCTGCAGCCATTAGACAAATTCTGGCTCAGCTTTGCAAATAACTCTGAGTCCACTCCAACTTCCTAGTTCTCACTTGAAGCTGTAAGGATAACAAAGAAAATAAAAGCATTGCTGGTGTCATACTCCTCTGCAAGTTGTAAAGGTGTTAAAAGCATCGGGAAAGACTCAAAGACTCTCACTTCATGCAGTACCTCTTGCATTCAGGTGGTTTTTTATATTCATTTGGCAGTGACCCAGCTGCAGCATGATCGTGTGCCTTCTACAGAGTACTCCTAAAGAGAGCTCTCTGATATTTTTGCTGAAAGGAAAGAGATGGTTCACCAAATTACTCTTTCTTTTTTGTGGGGGTTCCCCCAGACTCTTAGAACCACTGTTTTTATCTTCTCTCTTCTGACTCTTAAGACCACTGAATTTTCAGTGTAACTGGTAGCTCTTCTGCACTGCTCTGAGATGGTTTGTCATCTCATATTCTATCTATAAACCCAAAAAGACCCAAATGACATTCATCCCAGAAGATTTCTAGAAAGAGCCAGGGGGTGTCTGTGCAATGCCATTCCACATAAGGCATCTTCCCTCACCTTGGAGTCAGTAAAACCAGAGTTAGTTTACATGGTTAAAAAAAAAAAAAA